>LPNX010418105.1:53460-100118 GCA_001517045.1 Pseudotsuga menziesii | reverse complement strand
AATCCCAATATATTCATTTGTTTTTTGAGTTAATTGGGGTTTTGGTTTCCATTGGGCATGGGAATTTTGTTAAACTGTGTTGCATGGGTACCCATACCCAGAGGTCGGGTACACGTACTAGGTACTTGGGTACGGAAATGGTACGTACCCAGATGTACCCTCACATACCATGAACAGTGTTCTCGTACCGGGTACTTCATAAAAAAAATTGGGTACATTTGGTGAAAATGGTACAACGTACCTCAATTTTGGGTATGGCTATGGTACAACCAGTATATAAAACTAAACCAGACTAATACAATTTGTTCCCATAGTTGAAGTTTAGTTCTAGCAATTTATCATTCTTCAAACAAATATGTAGGAGCTATGATAGGATTGGTGGGAATTTTCAACCCCAAGATTTACATGGAAAGGTTGTAGGAGCTTTTTAACTCAACACACATAATGCCTCACTGCTGTTTTGATTTGAATTTTTGTTTGAACAATGTATCACTGCTTGAACATAGATTTCAATGGCAATTCTTCACATAACATGCTCATAAATTATAGCAAGGAAATAACATTAACAATGATTTAAATGGCTAATAAACAGACACCCAAAAACATAGTAAGAAGGTTCTTTTTACATGCCTGTAGCATCCTGTTGATAGATCTGGAAATGAATGTTGAGATACCCAATTAATGTGGCCATACAATGTGATAGCAGTGAGAAAATCTTATAATGGCTGAGATCTGAAATGTGTTGTAGATGACTATTGGGAAAACTTCATCTTTTACTTAAATATTTAGATCTGGAAATGAGAGTTATTTGACTCACAATACAGAGTTATGAAAGTACTATAGCAGCCTTAGAATGTGTTGGGACTGAAAATCAATGGATGAAGAAGTAGACTCTGGTATAACAAATCCTGTAGTAGCTTTATTCTTCCCAATGCGCCCAATGGAAGTATGTAAGCACAATGTAAGAGTGAAGATTTTACCACATTGATATTTCAATTTATGGCAGCCTAGAAACTACTGGTTACACTCTTCCCATGAATCATTTCATCTACAGCAGCAAAATCTTGAACTTCTTCTCCAAATGAAGACCCATGACTATATACTGTCAGCGGGCATTAACAATATTAACGTGGGTGCTGTATATACAAATTGAATTAATGCTTTTGGTGATTAATAGTATATTTTCTATTGTGAAAATGACTATGTTCCTTCATATTTTTAGAGATGGAATTTTACAATAAATCAGAAGTTTTTCCATAGAGCATATTAAATTACTTTGAATAACAAAATATGATGGCTATTTTAAGTTTTTTAAAGATTCTTTTAGAAATGAAGTGGCTACAAATGATTCAACATAGAGAGGACTAATGTAGCATTCTTTTAGTGCAATTGTTTTACCTCCTAATCATACTACAAAATTATTGTAGAAAAGGAAAATAAATTGATGTAGAAAATGAAAAAAACATGAAAAAAATTGAAGAAAATACCTCACAAGGGAAGGTTAAAATCCAAAGGTCGAGATGGTGGGCACAAGCACACCCAAAATCGCATATGCACAGTCAAGGTTCCGTCTTCGTTCGTCCAATAGCCGCACCGAAAATGAGAAAAGGATGGCCTCGGCCGGTTTAAAATAAAAAATAGGTTTTAACAATCGCGCCTCTGTTTTAGCAAAGGAAATCGCGCGCGCGATTATCTTAACTAAAACGGAGGCGTGATTTTGTTTACTAGCCTAGCTGGCATGACCATTTCCAGCCTTGGGACTAGGCTTGGCAGGTTCAGTGTTGCTTGGGTTGATTTCTTTTTTTTGGATCAAGAGTGAATGACTTCACTGCACCATTGCATCTAAAGGGTCCCTCAACTTCTTGCACACACCCTTCTATCTATACGAACATCGAGGTACATAAAATACAAATGATTCTCCTGATAGGAACATTCGGGTAATAATTAAACACAAATCAAAGTTATAATAATTCAACATTCTGGACCAGTCATGGCCTCGAGAATCACTTCATATGAATGGGAAATGCCTTCTAGGTAATCATGTGAGAATGAAGACGCAACCGTCCAAGAAGGTATCACAAAGAGATCCTCCTCATCCGTCCACGAAGAGGAAGGACGAGGGTCTAAAACATGATCAAGTGCATATTAATATGTAATATCCACTATAGAAAACAATATTTTCATCACAGTAGGTCTAGCATCTTCATCTTAACTGTTCAGAGATGGAAGAGTCCATGGGTCATCCAAATACATAGTGCAAAATGGGATTGAACTCACAAATGATGAATCACTACTAGGAATGGAGCTAATATCTAGGATTGGTGTCAAAATATTAAAAGTTCACATTAATGATGGATAAATTCTGGAAACAACATTCTCAATTGCTCGCTGAGATTTATTAATGGACGGGATAGTCCATCTTGACGATGCAGACAAACCAAATTATTGAAATACATTTGGTCTATCGTCACAATTTGATCCTTAAAAGTGAAGCACACCACTCTAAATACAGACAATACAATCACTTCCATAGCATAAATCTAGTTCTGACCTAGTAAAAAGTTGTAGTCAAGGGGTGCGTCAACCACCTCCACTTTGATTGGCATGGTCTTCCCTCCAAACTAGACACAAAGCGAGGGAATAATTCCATGTAGACAAAATGAATGTCCATCAAGCACAGTTAACATAGTCATATATTTCAACAACATGAGTGAGATAAGGAACTTCCAACAAGAGAGAGACATCACGAAGGTTGCAACACCTTAATCGATAAATGTTCATTTAATGGTGTTATTAAGACACTCAATGTGGAATAGAAAGGTCACATAGTAAATAAAGAGAGGATGGGCCTCCTGAGTTTCAAATATAACTACGGTGGAGGAATTAGGATCAACTACTCCAAGAGAAGACAACAAGGCCCTCCTCTTCGAAGGACGGGTATGAAGAACTTGAAGAGCTGGTATTGCACGGGGAGTATATCCCAAATATTCAACAATAGAGTAACTTTAGGTGGCTCAGGAATTAGGATTTTTACCTAAATTCTTAATGTATCCTTTAGGTATATGAGGTATAGCTTCAAACTTATCCATATGCAACATAATATTAGGCGGTGCATGCTCCTTTCCAATGTTGGGCTCTATAAATGCAAGCTCTAATTTTTGAAAAATGTTTTTAACTGATAAATGCTTGGAACATCAATGCCATATAATATGTATGTGTGTGAATATTGTTTTTGGTATGTTATGCATGATGATATGATGAATGATGAAGTGTTGGCATCAAAAATTATATATGAGGTAAATCCTCGTGTTATAAATTTGATAAAAGGGAATTGTTGCTAGATTCATTTGTAATGCTTTTGATTAGTAAATGTTTTAGAATATGTAAGAGAATTATGAATATGCATATGCATATTAATTTGATATGATTACTTATGTTACATAGCAATGTGAAAATGATTAAAGGTATTTGAGAAAGGTACCACCATACATAATATGTAGATATTGATGTTAAAGTGGAAAAGCTACGTGTCAGGAAAAGAAAATACATGAATTGTTTTTTTTAGATCATGAATGTTATATATATGCGTGTAATATATGATTATAGATGAATCATGTGTATTTAATAGAAAGACTAAGCCCTAGAGGGTTGATATGAAGAGAAACAATAGTATGTTGCCAAAGTAAATATGTTCTCTTGATTGGGAAAAATTATATTTATGCATTTTTTTATGATACACATTGAAAATAACTTGTTATGTTTATGACAAGAACATTTTGAGATAGAAAAGAAACTTTGAAGGTACCAAAAGAAATTCCAAATAAAGAAAAGATAAATGAAGATCAATAGTACAAGGGTAAATGTATGTTGAAAACAAAAGTTTGGAACATGCCAACATCAAGGACGATGTACTTTTAAGCGGGGAGTATGTAACATCCCCACAAAAAGCAATGTAAGTAAAGTTGTTTATTTTCCTAACACCTAATAGTCTAAATTTAATGATTATCTTATAATATTGAAGTAAATATTTAAATCAAAACTAAATGAGGTTTATTAGTTAAATATATATAATATTGCTTGTATATAAACACATATTTATTATTATGTGACTTAATTATTTAATAAAATAAAGAATGGTTATTTTCTTAACTTAGACATGTAATTTGTTACCATAAAAAGAATCTTTGGTTTATAAAGAAATGAATGTTATCTTATAATAAGTGCAATTGATTGGTTTAACCGTTAAGAGAGGTGGTTAGGGTTCTCCTCTAAAGGAAGATTCAGTTTGTTAAGAGGGGATACTCTTTCCTTGATACATTTTTTTATGTATGGAGAATGAAAACGTAGGGAAGGAAAAAAAGGATCATAGAATTGGGAATCGGACGGTAGAGAAGCATATATGGGCATTTTCTTTCAATGGAATCTGCTCCTCGGTCTTTGTTTCAGAGGGCATGATATTTATATACGTTGATCGGTGTCTCTCTCTTAATTTTTTATTTTATGTGTTTTATTTTTTTGAAGTCACCCAAGTCAATGCTTTGTAATTATTACATGTTTTTAAGAACACTCATTTCCATATTTGTACATACTAAATAAACTATGGATTATGTTAAGGCTTTACTTACATGAAGAATACAATTATTATGTTATAGGGGAAAATAAGGTAATATTTTTGTGTTATCATGAATGAATGATCTATAATATATACAAGCTCTTGTTAGTAAGGTCATGGAAGGATCCCTTACAAAAAGCATACATTTACTTTCCTATGTAGGAATTTAAGAATTGATGGAGAACAATCTTGATTGTAATTTCATGTAATCCTTTGAGACTAATGTTTTTGATGGTTGATATGAATATGTTGTAAAAAAAAACTACCCCATTTACCAAAATGGTAAAGAGGAGTTTTGGGTTTGTTACACCTATCTAGACGTCTTCTATCGAAAATGTGTATGTTGGTGGCTTAAAGCCCCATTTTTGTACTTATGACATTTTGTAATATGACACGATTTTTAAACTCTATTTGGAAAATAAGAACTTATAGCAATAAACTCGAATGTTTAAATGTGTTTAAATGTGAATGTTTTTTAGTGTTCATGCTTCTTTATTGATGTAGTGACAAGTGTCAATCTATTACATAATTTGTATATGAATTGGAAACATTAATATAATTTCTAGGCATGTGAATGTATGTAATGTAATCAAATTGTTGCTCCAACAATATTACCCTCAAGAATCTTCTTCATAATGTAGGATCCCTGATACAATACAAGCCATTTAGTTGTGACGCCACTAGCTGGGAGTGAAGGAAAAATTCAAGAGATCAGACACCATTGGAAATGGCATCACATAATAATTCAATCATGTCTCTATACTCAACAATATTATTTGATGATGGCAGTAGACAAACACCTCTCGAAGACACCAACCGACACTCAGGTGCATAGATAAACCAGAAAGTTGAAGCTAGTTTATAGTTGTGGTGATTGGAACCATTAGCGAATCCTAAATAGATCTAAGATTCCATCGATATCTTCCACAAAAGAGGAAGCATCTCAACAAACTGATAACACTACAATAAGAAAAAACAAACTATACAAGTTGTATAATACTATACAAGATGTAATCCTTGGCTAAATGTCAAGCATAGTACTTATTAATATAGAGACCATTTGTAAGCTCTGCCAATGCATTCCCTTCTAGCCTTCCATCTCATAGGCACCTTTCTCTAGGACATGCTTCACCAAGTAAGTCCCATGCTACACGGGGTTAAAATTACCCTCCCCTAAAGTTCCACTAGCTTGATCATACAAGAGGACCAAGTCACCTTCACCAAATCGACAAGGATGAACAAACTTATCATACTGATCCTTAAAACAAATCTTATTCACCTCTATAGACACTACAACATCTTGACATTGCTCATCTAGGCTATCTAAGTGGAGAAAATTCTCTTCTAACAAGTGCATAAATTTCTTAGTCGAATTCGTGTAATTGATAATGAATTGATGTAAGATATTTCCCATTCCCTCGAGTCTTCGAAGATGTATAATCATGCATGGGGGAGAAAACTGTAGTATTGCCTCAACCTTTATTGGATCGACCCTAAACCCCTCTTTAGATACAATGAATCCCAACAAACAAACAACTTTCACATAAAATATGCACTTTTTAGGATTGAACCGAATTTGATAACACCGACATCTTTCAAAGGCCAAGCGCAAATAATCTCAATGATCCACCATTAGACGAGAGTGGGAAGCTAAATATTCTAGATAAAACTCGATAATATGCTTAAGGTTATGGAAAGAAAAATTCATGGGTCGTTGAAAAGTGGCTCCAACGTTTTTAAGGCAGAAAGAGATTTTCTAGTATGCAAAAGTACCCCAAGGATAAATAAATGAGGTCTTATGTTAATCCTTGGGTTTAATTTGTATCTGGTTATACCCCAAAAATTCATCCATAAATGAGAAAACATCGCTCCCTGCACACTCATCCAAAATCTCATCAATGAATGACGTGGGGAAATTATATTTTGGACAAGCTCTATTTAGGTCTATAAAGTAAGTGCACACATGGATGGTCCCCTGCTTCTTATCGGCTGGGTCAATATTGGATTCCCATTTAGTTAAGAAAACTAGATAGATGGAAACGAATTTGAGAAGATTCTCTATGTCAATCTTAATGGTAGGCACTTTGTGAGGGTTCATTGCATTTAGGCATTGTCAAATAATTTTAGTGTTTGGATACATTTTGATATCATGTTCAACAATTCGAGGGTCAATTCCTAACATCTCTTCATATGACCAAGAAAATACATGAAAAAATTCTTTAAAGATCTTAGTGTATCTCTTGATTTCATTGGGCGAGCAATCTGCACCGATGTAAACATTCTCTTTTTTACTAGGAATTCGAGAGATATCGATAGGAATTATGGGAGATAAATTGACCATGTTCCATTTTGTATATATACCATGGGTTCCAAATGGTATGAGAAGATAACCAACACTCTCGTTTAAGGTCATCCTAAAGTAATCATGCTCGATTCATTCGAGCTTCGAGAGGAAGAAATATGGATGATGTATCTCCTCCCAAGGTTTTTTTGGACCAGTCATGGCCTCGAGAATCGCTTCATTTGAAGGAAAAATATTGTTGAGCTAATCATGTGAGAATGACAATGCAACCGGACAAGAAGGCAGCACAAGGATATCCTCCTCTTTTGTCCATGAAGAGGAAGCACGAGGGTATACAACATGATCAAGTGCATCTTGATACGCAGTCTATGCTATAGACAACAATAATTTCATCCTAGTAGGTTTAGCATCTTCATCTGAATTGATCAGAGAAGGAAGACTCCATGGGTCATCCCAATACATAGAGCGAAATGGGATCGAACTCACAAATGATGAATAACTACTAGGAGTGGAGCTAATAGCTAGTATTTTTGACTAAATATTAAAAGTTCCCATTAATGACAGATACATTGTGACAAAAAAATTCTCAATTGCTCAGTGAGAATTATTAATGGTCAGGATATTCAATATTAATGATGTATACGGAACAGAATTATTGAAATACATTTGATCGATTGTCACAATTTTATTTTTAAAAGTGAAGAACACCACTCGAACTACATATGATACAATCGCTTTGATAGTGTAAATCTAGTTTCAACCTAGTAAAAGTTTTTATTCGAGGGGTGCATCAACCAACTCAACTTTGACCGACATGGTCTTACCTCCAAACTAGACTCAAAAAAAGGAAATAATGCCATGCGTACGAAATGAATGTCCATCAAACACAGTCAACATATTCATTAGAGTAAATTTGGGGTCTAAAATGGGCCTTATAAGAAAACGCGCCAACAATAAGTTCTTGTGAGTTGGAATTCAAGAACCAATACAATTCCATTAAAATTAGTCAACCATAATGGTTGAATTGACATATTTGTCATAAAAAAAAACTACTTTTTTTGTTCATATTTTCGACATATCTCCCTATGTTTTTACTCAAATTTCGATTGGGAGAGCTCGTTGGATGTGGAATTTGATTTCGCATCCAACGAGTATCCACACTACATACTTTTAATGGACCTCTCTACCCAAAAACAAGAAATACCTGAAAAAAATGTGATGATGACATCATCATCATGTTTTTCAGGTATTTCTTGTTTTTGGGGTAGCAGGTTCCATCAAAAGTATGTAGTGTGGATATTTGTTGGATGCGGAATCAAATTCCGCATCCAACGAGCTCTCCCGATCGAAATTTGAGTAAAAACACAGGGAGATATG
This sequence comes from Pseudotsuga menziesii, assembly GCA_001517045.1. Classification (NCBI taxonomy): domain Eukaryota; kingdom Viridiplantae; phylum Streptophyta; class Pinopsida; order Pinales; family Pinaceae; genus Pseudotsuga; species Pseudotsuga menziesii. Next base: position 91,827 of record LPNX010418105.1, on the reverse strand, counting down.
TCAAAAATATGAACACAAAAAGTTGTTTTTTTCTTTTTTCCTCCAAAATTAATAAATATTATTTTTTTATTTTAACTATTATTTTATTATTTTCCTTAGGAGGCCCATTTTAGACCTCAAAATTCCTCTAATGCATATATTTCGACAACACAGGTGAGGTAAGGCCTCCAACAAGCCAGAGACATCACGGATGTTGCAACACCTTCATCAATAAATGCACATTTAATGGTGTTATTAGGACACTCCATAGGGACTAGAAATGCCACATGGTAAGGAAAGAAAGGATGGAACTCCTGATTTTCAAATCTAACTATGGTGGAGAAATTAGGATGAACTACTCAAAGAGAAGACAACAAGGCCCTCCTCTGCAAAGGACAGGTATGAAGAACTTCAAGATTTGGCATCGCACAGGGAGTATAGCCGAAATCCTCAATAATAGAGTAATGTTAGGTGGCTCAGGAATTAGGATTGCACCCTAAATTCTTAAGGTCTTCTTTAGGTATAAGAGGTATATCTTCAAGCTTATAAACCTACAATAGAATATTAAGAGGTACATGCTCCTTTCCAATGTTGGGTTTTGATGAACCATAATATTTTGAGCAAGTAACAACATTAGTAGATGACATCATTTTGATAAAACCATTTCCACCTTCACCTACCGATGGGTTTTGATTTCCAGTGGAAATGCTTCCAGTGTCCATGGTCCCCAAATCCATATTTTGATTATGAGGAAAAGGGTTAGTCAACACACTTAGGCTATGTGCGATTTACTTCAAGGCATATTCAATACGAGGGCACACATATGTGAGATGGTATCCCCCAAAATGTTTGCAATGGAATATAACATTCTTCTTAGGTTTTTTGTGCCCCTCCACATCATTAGAGGAAATTTCAACTCAAAATGGGCCTTTTAACTTTTATTCAAATTCCATGCCATCATGTGTTAGCCAATGAAATTGATTTAAATTTGAAATACCGTATAGGTATTAAACATTTTTTTAATATAAATTTGGGGATAGGTATCATAAAAAAAACTACTTTTTTTGTTTGTATTTTTTACATATCTCCCCGTGTTTTTACTCAAATTTCGATCAGGAGAGCTCGTTGGATGCGGAATTAAATTTCGCATCCAACGAGTACCCACTCGGCATACTTTTGACGGACCCCGCTACCCCAAAAATAAGATATACCTGAAAAAATGGAATGATGATGTCATCATTCCATTTTTTTAGGTATTTCTTGTTTTTGGGGTAGTTGGGTCCGTTAAAAGTATGCTGAGTGGGTACTCGTTGGATGCGGAATTTAATTCCGCATCCAACGAGCTCTCCCGATCGAAATTTGAGTAAAAACATGGAGAGATATGTCAAAAATACAAACAAAAAAGTAGTTTTTTTCTTTTCTTCCTCCAAAATTAATAAATATTATTTTATTAGTTCATTTTAGGAGGCCCATTTTGAGTTGAAATTTCCTCTAATGTATCCACATTATTGTCATCATTATCATTCTCCCTCATATTCACACCCAGCTTATTATTTCTTCCCTCTCTTCTATTTCTTTGGGGCTCTTGGTTACCCTTCTGATCCAACAAATGCACCGAAATCACATCCACCGACTGGGTGGTAGTGGACGAGGCCATATCATGTCCATTTGCAGCCTCATTAATGGAGAAATCTCTCATTTGATGTGTAACTTGGTCTAGAACCTTGGTACTTGTGTCTCCAACAATACTATTGACATGTGGTCGAGGTTTAAACTTAGGATCAAACTACGACCATGGTGCATTAGGGATAATCTCATATAAAATCCTAGAATAAACATAGATCAAATCCAACTATTGAGACCTGAATATAGCTTGTCCTCATTACACACTTTGGATGTTGAAACATATTTCATGATATATGGCAATATAAATTTGAGGAACCATTGTAGTAATAAATCGGGTGGAATGTTGGACTTAATCAACCTCTTTCGTTAGTTCCACTCTTTGTTAATTTTTCTATGTTGTCATAGATTAAGTCCTAACTTGATTGTCATTTAATACATTTTTATAATAACAACATAAATTGGATCACTAAAAGAAACACAATCACAAGTTACACTGGAAACCCTAAAGTGAAAAACCCAACAAAAATTCCTCAAAATAGACTACCAGTATACAAAGACCAAAGAACAAGGTCTCATCAAGTGAGAGACAAAACCCCAAGAATAAGATCTAAAACACCAAATACATTGGTTCTCCTCCTTCCATTTCTCTCCTTCTTCCTCTCTCTTGCGCAATACAAGTGTGAGTGAGAGTGTATAAATGAGGAAGGGCACCTTTCTAATTATACTAGACTTTCCAACTAAAATTTTCCCAACTAGGACAACCTGTTTAACTAACAGGTCTGACCTACCTAGGTATACTTTACATTAATAATTATAATAATATTTTCTGGGTTCTATTGACCCGAATTACAACTGAGGGTTTACCTCATGAAATATACATGACCTTTTACATCAATAAAATCTCCTGAAGGATGAATAATAACAATGTGAAGTTCAAGTAGAATATTGTTCGAAGTTACATTATTTCAATACTCCCCATTAACAAGAAGGGTATTCTACTGACAACAACACTAACCGGTGTGGATTGACACAACATCATCAGAAGGAGATAGGAGGCATCATCAACATCATCATTTGGAAAATTGTCTGGTACATCTATAGATCATCAAAAATTTTGAACCACATCATCATCTTCAGCACGGAGCTAGAGTATCAAAATATTTAGTACATAGTTGAAGTATCATCATCAACATCTTTAGTATAGAGCTGAAGTATTATCATATGCAACATCAGAGTTGAGCATCATCATCTGCAACATGGAACTAGAACATCATCAATAGCATGGAGCTCAAGCATGATCATTTGCAGTATGGAACTAGATCATCATCTAGAGCATTGAGCTGGAGCATCAACAATGACATGGAGTTGAAGCATTGTCATCTACGGTATGGAAATAGAGAATCATCTGTAGCATGGAGTTGGAGCATAATATTCTATAGTATGGAACTAGAGCATCATCTGTAGCATGGATTTGGACCATCGTCATGATCTAGTAGAACATAATCACATGCAACATGGAACTAAAACATTATCCACAACATGGAGCTGGAGCATAATCATATGCAATATGGAACTAGAGCATCATTTGTAGAATGGGGATGGAGCATCATCATCTACAATATGGAACTGGAGCATCATATGTAGCATGGAGTTGGAGCATCATCATCATCTTCTAGAACATCATCACATGCAGCATGTAGTTGAAGCATCATCAACAACATGGATTTGGAGCATTATAATTTATAGTATGGAACTCGATTATAATCCCCAGCATGGAGTTGGAGCATCATCATCATTTAATGGAACATCGTCATCATGTGCATAAAAAATGATGCATCACTAGCATTGAGAACATGAGGATGGATCATCAACATAAGGGTGGAATTACAACAACAATGACAACATGAGTCTATCTCATCAGCATAAGGATGGAATAACAACAACAACAACAACAATAGGATGGTTCATTAGCATAAAGTTGGAATAAAAAAAACAACAACATGTGACATCATCATCAACAAATTTAGGATGGAGAAACATCATCTAGGGAAGGTATACCAACAACCAACATGATCCTTCCTTTCGTAATTACGGGATCATGGACAACACATTTTTGGTACTCAGGAAATCCTTCCTTTCAAAATTATGGGATCAATTCTTTGTGGAGCTACCAATACTAACACATACATACACAAGATGATCCTTCCTTTCAGAATTATGGGATAAAGTCCACTACTAACTTCTTGGATCATATTTCCTTTCAGAATTATGGGATCAAGTCCACCTGCTAACATTCTGGATGATCCTTCCTTTAAGAATTACGGGATCAATTCCACTACTAACATGATGGACGATCCTTTATTTCGGAATTAAGGGATCAAGTTTACTACTATCATCAATATTTAAGATGATCCTTCCTTTCAGAATTATAGGATCAAGTCTAATTATTATTAGTCCTTAAACATCAAAATTTAAGATGATCCATCCTTTTGAAATTACAAGATGAAGTCTAAGGATGGTTAGCCCTTCCACATCAACATTTAAGTCAATCCTTCCTTTTAGAATTATAGGATGAAGTCCGCTCTATAATTCTGGGCGATCCTTCTTTTCGGAATTACGAGATAAATTCTAAGGATGGTTAGTCCTTCCACATCAATATTTAAGTCGATCCTTCCTTTGGGAGTTATGGGATCAAGTCTAAGGATATTTAGTCCTAAATTCAACATCTTGGATGATCCTTCCTTTCATAATTACGAGATCCTGTCCAACAAGATCAACATTTAAGACAAATCATCATTTTGGAATTATGGGAAGAAGTCTAACGATGATCAATCCCAACTTCATCATCGTAGGAAATCCTTCTTTTCGGAATTACGGGAGTCCAACAAGATCAACATTTAAGACGGTCCTTCCTTTTTGAATTACAAGATCAAGTCTAAGGATGATCAATCTCAATTTCATCATCTTGGGTAATCCTTCCTTTCAAAATTGTAGGATACATTTCAACAAGATAATCATTTAAGACGATCCTTCCTTTCGGAATTGCTAGATCAAGTGTAAGGATGATCAATCCCAAGTTCATCATCTTAGACGATCCTTCCTTTTGGAATTATGGGATCCAGTCCAACAAGATCAACATTTAATACAATCCTTCCTTTTTGAATTATAGGATCTAGTCTAAGGATGATCAATCCCAACTTCATCATCTGGGACAATCCTTCCTTTTAGAATTACACGATCCATTACAATATGATCAACATTTAAGATGATTGTTCCTTTCAAAATTGTGGGATCAAGTCTGTGAGATATTTTCAACTTCATCATAGAATACAATCCATGCATAACCATAGCAATAGAATTTATAACTAAGGATTTTTTAGAGCTTAAGAACAAGAACGTCAAGAGTAAAAATCATCTTTTTAGAATATGTAGAAAAAATATGCAACTAATGTGAGGCCTTCCTTGATCCACCCAACCATATATATGTAAAAAACTTCCTATCTTGGTTTCCCCACAACCACCCCTTAACCGAGTTTTGGTCTCTTTATGGAATGTTTTTTTTCAACCTTTTTATCCTTTTAATTTGCATATCTATATTCAAGATTCTTTAATACTCTCCATTATTCATTCCAAGAAGTAGTCCTAACAAACCAACAATGAGTACTCCATCCTATACAACCAATATTGTTGTTAAACATTACCTAGGTAGTCTTCCAACCAACTCCCACTTATCACTTCAATGGTGACACCTATCTACGAGTTTCATATTCTATACATATCTTTTCATATTCTTATTCTTAATTTATATTTATTTATTAAATGTTTTGTTAGATTTAATGTAACACCTTTTTTGACCCCATGGTATTAGATTGCATATGATGTAACTATTGTATTAAATCATGGTGTGGAGCTAAATGAGAATGCCCCACCATGGATTTAGTGTTTTATGTATCGACAATTAAAACCGATACCGATGGTTTATGTGCTATCCAAGAACAATATGTTTGAGACATCATGTAAAATGCAAATTAATAAAAATACCACAACTAGCTATGCATCGCAATGTCAAAGAGATGGGGGCATGATTTCACAAGGAATAGAGAGGGGGAAACATTAAAACCTTTGAGCCAATGGGGAAAATCCAAATGTCTAAGGGAAAACCCATAAGTTGTCAACTACCCATTTTTTTCCTTTTGTGCCCAGTCATCTAGAAGTGGTTGAAGAAGTTATCTCTTAGGGATGGGAAAGGTATGGAGGTCAAATTCGAATTTGGGAAGTCACCCATTTTTTGGAAGTGTGTTTTTGACTTGTGGGGAAAGTAAAAGCTTGGGAATGCATGCCCAAGCCATTATGCACCCTTGAATTTCATTTATCAGCATCCTCATGGATTTTTGGCTCCCTCACGCAGCAGGAAGAGACTGAGCTCTCTCCTCCACAGTTTGTTTTCGTTTCCTTGCCTTCTCCATACCCAAAATGTGTTTGGGTGTTGCTGGGGTGAATGGGAAGGAAAGGCCCATGATTTTGGGGTTTTAGGAGGTCGTTTTTGCCCCTGTGAGTAAGCTGGGAGTTCTTCTCCAAGTTTCTGCAGTTTACCCATTTTTCTACATTGATGGAAAGTTGTTTTTGGGGTTGCCGAGTGTATGTGCAGCTAGAAAAACCCATTTTTGTTGTGACCGAGTGAAAACACTGTAGAGATTTGCATTTTTGTGGTTTGGGGAGGGTGTTTTCTCATTCCTCACATGGTTGAGGTTTGTTGAGCATTTCCCTCATGAATTTATGCATTTTCCTCATTGTTCTCCAAACTGGAATCTCATTTGTTTAGAGTTCAGTGGCCAAGAAGGTAGACCCATGTTTTGGGTGTGAGTAGAGGTTGTTTTTACCTCTGTGAAGTCCAAGGATGTTTCCTGAAATGATTTTCTCTCCTGGGTTGTTTTTCCCCACCTTCCATTTCTGTTTGTGGTTGTCAAACATTTTCCTTCATGCCCAACAATGGTATTTTTGCTATGAAGGGCATCCATGTGAAGGTTTGATTGGCTGAGTAAGTGCAGGGACCCTTGTGTTGTATGCTTGGTGCCTTAGCAGGATATGAAACCCAATTTCTATTGGTTTGGTTGGATAGTCTGGGAAACCCAACGTCGTGTTGGCTTGACTATGGATGTATGGTATTGCCGTGTGTAAACCTGATGTTCCCTAGTTCCTTATGGAATCATGCCCAGCTCGGGGGTGGCAGTGATGCTAAGAGATTGATGAGCACACTATCCTATAGTTGGGTGGAACGTTGCAATGACATAGCTAGTTGCGCGCGAACTTATTTCAAGATAATTATTCTTGTGCTTAATCTCTGCAAACTATTGGTTTTATGAATTAATACGAACATGTTGAATGTTTGAATGAATGAATTTTGTTTCTACTGTAGAATGCATTATGCATCTGTGTATATATTTATGTTCAATGCATTTTATTTATTATGTTTTTATGTTCATGGGCTATTTTTCCCGTTTAATAGCAGTAGTGTGTTGGTCGCGTCCTCTCCATCGTTGGGATGAGGGGTGGGGACGTAACATTTAATATTATATTTAGTCTTCTTAATCTTGTACAATTTCTTATCATTGTTTTTCCATGTAGAGACACTCCAACACTCCTCATTCACAGGTTTAATATACAACAAAATATTTCTTTTTTAACTTAGTGTAATAATATACAAAGTACAATCATAAGGTTCCAATATTTACAAATAAAACTTAGCCAAAGATAAGGGATTGTTGTTATAAGATATTATAAGGATTTCCTCAACTTGTATTCACTANTATACAAAGTACAATCATAAGGTTCCAATATTTACAAATAAAACTTAGCCAAAGATAAGGGATTGTTGTTATAAGATATTATAAGGATTTCCTCAACTTTTATTCACTAATTTATCTTTATGGTTACGTGTTCTAAGAACATTATTTGTTATTTTGCTTGTAATCGATATGATGACTTATATGGCTCTGCTTTAAAAAAAATCTAAAGGCTTCCATTATTATTTTTTAATATTTTTTACAAATGTTTCCTTCATTGTGTGTGGAAATCCATTTAAGTGTTTTTTTCGTGTGTGGATTCTTTTTCTTCAATATGTAGTGTATTAATTAAATATGTAGTGTATTAATTAGGATATTCCTATTGGATTGAAGATTTAAGTCTAAGGGACTCTTTACAAAAGTTATGATCTCTGTTTTTCAATAGAAAATGTTTTGCAATAGAAAATGTTATTGTATTTTATTTTTGTACAGTTGCTGGAAATAGTTACCCTAAAAATAGAAAAAAGGTTACAAGGAACGATGTCGACCCAAGGAGTCTGGGTTAGCAGAACCATCAACTTGGACATCCAAAAATGCCAGACATCATAATAATAGGAGAACACTGTCCATTATCCACCGGTTGGACTTCATTGCAATACATACAGTTTAAACTAGGTATTATAGATGAGCAAGAAAACATGAGATTTAACAAAAAAGATTTAACCTTTGTAGAAAATTATTCCTTGCTGGGACTGGGTTTATCTTCGACTATGGGAAAACTACTAAAGAAATCATCATCCCATGCTTATGGAGGAAGCCTGGGGGATAGAGGATCCGATTTAATGCACATGGACACCTCCCTAGTTATCGAACGAACCCTTATGAAATGCAATAGATTGATGGTGGAGGGCACCGAAAAGTTGGAGAGTAGTGGAGGATGGCTCAAGAAAGCTCCCGAGTCATGCAGGGCTTCCTTGGAGGCTGAGGTTGACAAGCCTTTCGAGTTCACTATCACTTTCACAAACAAGTCTTCTGGGATGGACTGAACTAGAGGCTCATGGGGAGGGGTGTTTGGAGGGGGGACTGTTGAAGTCCTTGCAGGGAAAGTTGCTTCTGCACTAACCACGTCGGGCCTCGATAAGTTCGGAGCGGGACGCCTAAGCCTCGTGGAGCACCTTTCCAGTGAGTATTTAGCTCCATCCAAACTAGTGTCAAGGATAGCTAGTTTGGTGCCCAAATGCACCAGGAGACCTCTGACATCCAAAATGGAAGAAGTTGTTGTAGACTAGTTTGCCAAAACCTCTTCTACCAATTTTTCGAGCATGTTCTTCACCAACTAGTATATGTTAATATGATTTCCATAATTTCCCATAGCCATAAAGTCCGCTACCTAAGAAGATTCCCAATATTCAATAAGAGCACGAACGGGAGGTGAGATCGAGGTATCATACCCATTGTTAACAGCCTTAGCCTTAATGGGGTGCTCTGTTTCCTGAACAGAACCATGTCTACCACTCCAATGTGGGGTTCCCCTCGATCGGGTCATAGTGTAAGGACGAAGTAATGAGACACACACAGTCTAGAAAATACTAGAGCCAAACCAGAGCTAATGTAATCGTCGTGGGAGAGCAAATGCAGAGGGAAGCATACAACGTCACCATTTAATACATCGTCAAAGAGGGCGACAGGAGCATCACACGCGGTGACTGCATATTGAATTTGTTTTTGTGAATGAACATTTAGTTCACACATCACTTCAGAGAGCCGGATCTCATCACCATGCTAGAGCTCATTAAAGGCAGGGCCATCCGAATGACCGCTTCTCGTCACTTTAGAGAGCCGAACTGTTCCATGTTTTGGTGCTCATTTAAACCAGGACTGTGCGAATTCTCACACATTAATTATTGCATATCTACCTAGATGGAGGAGGGTCAGAAGTGCATGCTGGAGCCAGATGACAGGCATGTGCAACCAGTTGGAGCTTGTTCAGGGCTCGAGCCACCAGGAGGGACACGCTTGAGGGGCGCGTCAAATAAATGCAGGCTTACAACGTGTTGTCTGGGTTTGGGATGATGTCTCCGGTTGGCACTAGGTGGACAGAGTGTGCTTCGAGGTGTCAAGACGGCAGGAAAGAAAATGCTATTGTTTTAATTATATCTTCCATTCCATATCTCAATCCTTTGTTTTAAATATGTGCAAATTTTATTTCATTTGTTCTATAGATTTTAGATTATCAAGTTTTAATAGTAGAAACTTAAAGAAAACATTAGATTGGCTAATTAAAATATTCTAATTTTGTAAAATTCTTTGGATAACACCGTCTTCTTCTCTCAATGTTGTTTTCTAGTAATTCTCCAAATTCTTATGGTTGTTGTGACAAGATTTTGAGTTGATTATGTGTGTGTGTGTGTGTCCATTGGGCGTAGCTTGGGTGGTTGAGAGATTTGGTTATTGCGTTGCCCACCCAGGTTCGAATCTCGTCGAGGACATTTGCTCCTTAAGAGCCCTTCTATGTAACAAAATATAAGGTGCCCTCTCAGAGGTTAGTTTGTTGATGCATGTTCATGTATACTTGAAAAGTGAGTATAAAATATTTTCCTGAATGAACATAGCCAAAGTGTAGACTATGCTTCCATGGTGAACCACCTATATATATATACCCTATTTCCCTTGGGCTTGAAGGATACATTGAAATCACCCACATTATCACAATTTTCTTAATAATTATAGTGGTATATTTTGATAGTGTGGTTTAATACATCTAACATGGTATAGTATTATTTTTGAAAAAACAATAAAATTTGAATGTAAACTTTGTAATCGAAATGAAACCTATTATATAACTATGAACTGTGTTTTTCATAATTCTAACATTTTATAGATTAATTCTACGATGACACAAAACATGTAATTTTTCATATAATGTTTTAAATTTGAAATATGTTGTTACTCACATTACATTTTTTCAAATTGCATTGTCATTTAACTTTTTATTCCTAGCTTTATCAAAAACATTGTAATCATCTTTATTTTAGATTTATAACACCATTAGCATAACATTTAAAGTGGCTCGAGCTGAGATAAATTGTATAGTTTTTTTCCACAATGCAAGTCTTTAAAATAAGGTTAAAGTTAGGTTTGAAAAAGTAAATCGATTTATATTTAAATTTAGTTTTCAAATCATGTTCAATATGATTAGTTTTAAAAAATTAAAATATTGGTAGGATTGAATTAAAAAGTAAAATAATTTATATTTAAATTTAACCATTGAAATAATATTAATTATTATTATTATTAAGTATTTAAAATAATGTTATTTTTAGTAAGAATAACTCATTTTATTATTTAACTAAAGAGAAAAACAATTACATATTAGATTTTGACTCAAAAAATATGGGGTCAGGTAGTTATCATAAAACCAAAATGACTAAGATGCACTAAAGTCCAAACATAATATCTAAACATAGTATTAGTTCCTAGCCTTTATACATTAGCACCATGTCATACCTATGTTAAGGGGAAAATTTGTAGTGTAGTTAACCATGAATAGAGCACATAGAGGAAGAACTTGTAGGGTTGAATAAGGAAGCTAGATCTACGTGGTGGATTCAGCGTCGTCCTCATTGAGCGAGATCCCTTGCGACTCAGAGAGTTGTATGACATGTCATGTGGACAAGGATTTGTTCAACATCTTCATTGAAGATGTAGTCAGATTCACTAAATCTCCAAAACTTTCCCTCTCTCTCATGGCTCTAGAGAGGATAAACTTTAGATGCGAGTAGTTTGAAATTTCCACCTCTCGCTGAGGTGAACCCTAAATTCCCTTAAGATTCCAATTTTAGTTGCCACAATGGGTTTCTTGGAAAAAAGGACCTCTGAGTCAATGTTGTGTGCTTCCTTCCCATGAGAATTCATGGCCAGAATATTAGGGGTAGACTAAGCCAAGCATAGACCTCCTTAGGCTTTGGGATGCTGAACAATGGAATGCCCATTCCAATCTTTCATCGAGATAATGTCTGGATACACTAGACCGATCCAAATTTGCAAGCAATGGAAACCAAGGGATGGGCCTATGGACCGCTGCACGAGAATGCCATAGCACCTTACTGCACATTGAGAGTATTTCTGTGGATTCTTCCTGTTATAATGCCTTCCGTGGAAGTGGAGTATCCTCTTGTGCCTAGACTAGGTAAGTCGTGGCATGGCGAGGAGGTTGTAACGGTGTTTGAGAGCCATGTGAATCTCACCATGGTGGAACAACACATTATGTATTTTATACATTGAAGACCAGTTTACATGCCTAAGACATCATTTGATGCCGCTGGAAGGATGAGCCCGAGGAACTTAAACTTGCGAGGACGACGTGGAGGAGGGGCTGCCATGTCCCCCTCACCTATTCCATCAACTCCATCATGAACACGTCTATCATGAACATGTGCATCAATAAATTAAATATTATTAGTTTTAAAAGTTTAAAATATTTTAATATTAAAAATTATAATCATCTACAAATTTTTTATAACAGAGTTGTTATTTACCAATTTATTCTTTCAATTTTATAATTTTGAACCTTATTAGTTTTCAAAGCATAAAATGATCTATACTTGAATTTAGTCCTTCAAATGATAATATCATACTATGTAATTCTTTCAAATTTATAAATTTAAATGTTAATTTAGTCCTTCAAATGATAATATCATACTATGCAATTCTTTCAAATTTATAAATCTAAACCTAGTTTTCAAAGCATAAAATGATCTATACTTCAATTTAGTCCTTGAAATGATAATATGATTTGACTATTATTATTTTGAAAATCTTTTTTAAAATATAATGACTAAAATTTTGAATAAGATCGGATATATATTTATTTTAATCTCAAATCTAGTTATTTTAATTTGAAATCACACGACAAAGTTCACATATTTTATTTTTTATATGCGGACTCTTCTGATATATATTTATTTTAGTTTTAAATGTGCTGCTTTATTTTCATTTTCAAACGCAAAGTTGACATAAATCTACCATGTGTGCTTCGGCCCGACAAATATGGCCACTTAGCGGCCCGTCTTATTTGATTAGAGAAGGGTTCAAAAGTATGCACAAAAAACATCATAGCTTTCCGTGCCATGTTATAGAAATTAAGACTCTGGCTTATCAGAATCTATTGATACCTAAGACAGAAAAATTAACTGATGGCCCGGATTTGTTAATCACTGAACATGTATTTGCTGGAGCAGTAAACGTTCCATGAATAAATGCGATGGAGAGATCTAGATGAAGCTTCTCGGTGGAAAAGCTTACCCGGCATGCATTGATCATGAAAGTGTTGAAGCTTTACGGATTTGAAATCCACATTCATGATATTGGTTTTCTCGGTCGAAAAGCTTACCCGGCATGCAATGACAATACAATCATTTATGCTATGTATTTCAGAGGCCATTAATTACTTGCACTATTATTCTTTCTTCCTTACCAAAACGCATTCGCCCGGAAACCGAGAAAAGTCAATGTTCAAGAGGCTATGGCTGCAATGCTGCCAGCAGGTACACAAGAAACAATGGATTCTGCCGACGGGAAGAAGATATGGCCTACACAGTTTTTAGAAAAAATTCGTAAACTAAATCTCATCAACGACTTCGAATTCCTCTTTTAACTTAGAACAGTCCTAATGTTGCAATCTTGGACACGGCCGAAGGAAGTCGAGGCTTTGAATACAAGGTGTTTTGGGCCCGGCCAGAGTTGAGAATATCGACTTAGTGGAGATTCAGGTATCAGATGATGAACGAGGTAGTGCTATGGCCCACCATATTGATATTGCACATCGTCCACTTAGTCATTTACACGTCCTCGTTGCCCTTCCTTGCTCTCTGAAGGCTATAAATACATGTGGGTAGCCAATTCTATAATTCACATAGCCAGCTTCTACCGTTTAATATGGGGAAAGGCAATGTCTATTTCTTTAGATGCCGCAGTTTGGCACGATCCGATGGCACGATCCGATGAATACAAATGCAATCGCACCGTGCCAAGCTGCGTGCAGCCAAAGTAATATGCATATCATATCTTATCATCGATATTTCCGCATTTACTACTGGGAAAAAGAGTGCGGCGATTTACAGCGAAGGTCTGTTGATGGGGTTTTTTGTTTGTTAATTTGTTAGTATAACTTGATTTAAGAATTGAAATAAATTTATGATGAGTTACTATAGTGTCAAAGTATATATGCTAAGAATTTTAATAAAGATTAAACTAAAATATAAACAAATTATTTGTAAGCATATTGTACTTTTCTCAGAATTTATGTTCAATTAGTTTTATAAGATTGAATTTTTTAATAAATTTGATTTTAACCACATGTGTTTTATGCATTGCCCTTTCCGGCCATGTTCATTGTAACCTAATTGATTAGAAGCAGTTTCAGTTTTGTCGAAGGTCATACTACTAACTCACGAACGAAGGTTCGACCCAGGAAGGAGGTAGTCATATGAGCATTTTCTTTTTGCTAATATGCTAATTGGCGTCCATGTATAGACCTGTTATTAATAATGGCTCACCGAAAACTTCTCTTATATTACGATATATATATTTTGGAGGATTCTGGAATGGCTCACCGAAAACATTCACACATCATTTGTCAAATTTGGATCATTCCCGAGTTATCTCTATTTTATGTATGATTTGCGTATTTATAACGTGGAGGACCTGATTTCATAATATTTCTCTTATATTACGATATATTTTGGAGGATTCTGGAATGAAATATTTTGGAGAATTCTGGAATGAAAGTAATGACGACTTCAACAGCCATCGGTTCCAGGTATCAGAGAGTTTTGGTTATTAAATATAGCTGATTCTGAGGACTAGTTGACTAAAAACAATAGCAATGATTGAAAACAATAATATAATTTCAGATCATTCTGTGCCCAAATAATTTCTTTCGGCACATTAAAATGTATTAGATTATTCCATATTACTGAAACATTCACACATCATTCATCATTTGTCAAATTTGGATCATTCGAGGGCTTATATGATTTGGGTATTTATAACCTAGGACATCATTTCGTAATATTTCACTTGGGATATCATTTGCCAATCTTTATGTCCATTTAAAAGCAATTATCGATGTAACTTATAACATTTTATATTTATTATTATCTATTTTAAATAACCAATAAATTGTACATTTTAATAGGTTGATTAAGACAACAGGGAGAATCCTTATAAAATATAAAATATGTGTACATTTCAATCATTTCTAAACGTTTAATGATGGATGCTTGAATATTCAATTAGAGTACAAAGTTGAATTTAGATAAATATAATTAATTTTTAATTCCTATTTTTTATTATTTTTAATTTATATGTTTTATAAAACATTTGTAAAACTTTTGACTATTTTAATTTTACTTATTATAAAAACATAATAATGTTGATGTGAACGGTAAATTAATATATGTTTATAATAAAATTAAAAAATTCAAATAAATTATTTACAATTAAAACTAAAAGATTATAATAACAATATAAACATCAAATTTATCTAAATCTAAATTGAAATTATAAATGTATTTAAATCAAATTTTTAAATATAAAATAAAATAAATATTTTTTTTATGAATAATTTTGTGTATATTTCAAAACCCTATTTATTATTTATAAGACTAATGACATGGTTTTTTTTTCAATCATTCTATTTACATTGTCTTCAAGATTTTATAGTGAGTAATGTGAGCGTGAGTGTTTTTATTTTTATAAGTAATCATATCTCATTAGACCTAGGGATTGCTAGCTTACTTAGCAACTTGCTTATGCATAATTGTTTTCTATTTGTAGCCATAAATCCTCATTTAAATAACTCCTTATTTAGAGTTTTGATTAATGCAAATGTTTCAGAGATAATTCAATGGTTCACAACATGGTGAACATGTTGGTGATGGTTTATACTAAGGTAATCTTTTTCCTATCATTCGTGGTGGAATGCAATATTCAGACCTTAGCATATTATTTGTGATGGTATGTATTATGGAGATCATGAATTAGATGGTGGCGATTATTTGGTTTGAGGGTGCTTTATGATGTCCTATTCACCTCTGTAGTGACCCATTTGAACAACATTAACTCAGTGCAACCACAAGAAGCAATGGTGACATGTGTCTCACATGCATACACTCTTTCGACCTATTCATTGTATTAGTTCTGGTACTTTCCTCTATTACAGCAACCAGGCTTTCCCTTTTGATTAGTTTGAGGGTTTACCATACTCATTAACAAGCTTGGTTTTTTCTCTGTGATGGTCGAGTTCGGTTATGTTGTGGTTCAGTGTATTACATTTGGTTGACAGTTACAAAGGAAGTTGGTTATGTTTTTTTTTGAAAGTGTAATATGAACACATAACGACCTTACCCATTGAGAGCTCAGATCTTATGGCTTTGAGTGTGACACTTAGTGAACAACCTAACGCTATAAACAAGGGATCCATTGTTTGAGAGGTTGATTACCTCATTCGTTCAACATTTTGTTTGTTAGGAGATAACATTATTTTCTGCTCATGTGTGGTTATTTTATTATCTTCATGTGTGGAAAGTTCATTATTATATTCATTTTTATTTTTATTTTATAACATTACAGAGTCTTTTAACATGAGAACTCGTTGTTGTTTGGAAATGTTTTCACTTTCAACTCTTGGAAGAATGATTTGGTGGCTTGGTGAGAGGGTTTTGGCTGCTCCATTCTCTTGTAAGCACAAAACCCGGTCTCATACCAAGGATTATGCGAGGGTAAGTGGACACGTTCTGTGGGAGGTCATGCATATTGCATTTGATAGCTCTTAAGTTTATCTATGCAACAACTTGGGTTTTTTCTTTCTTCGTTGGTTGTATGGTAATTTTACTTCATATATTGGTTACCTTTCATTCTTCTTACAACCCTTGGATGGTTGGGGTTTATGTAGCACACCTCAAAATCATAAATATGTTTTTTAACATGCATTGATTTACTGTAATTTACTAGCAGATTACTCATGTTTTACTTCTGCAAGTTGTTAATATATTTATCCTGTCTATTTTGTCACGATCTATTGGTTGAGGAAGTGGGAATCTCCTACGAAACATTAATCCATACCCACACATCTCATGTTCTAAGTTTACTTGATTTTAAATTGATTATTTTTGCTAGGACCTTAAACTCCCTAAGTATGGGGAGACTATTCGTGGTCTTGATCCCATCCATTATATAATATGGTTATTTAGAATGATTTAAAGGCCTTAGGCCTTACCATATCCTAAGATTATGGTATGTGTTGTGACCCTCCCCTTAAGCATGATGGATTGGGGTTTGTAAGACAGATGGTACTAACCATATTGTAATCCTTCGTTATAAAATAATGCAAAGGTTAATGATTTAAAGCAAGGGTTTGTTCGCCATATGATATGGTTATATTATGGCATGTATTACATCATGGTTTACGATGTAAGGGTTCCTGGCATAAAATACAAGGTTTTTTATGATACACTTGCGTCATGGTTCAAACGATATATTAAATGTTTTGATTGTTTTGGATTTTTAATACATGGTTTGAACCTGGATAATATGCATGCAATGATTTCAGAACATGATTTCTTTGGACATGAGTCAAAAGTGGTACTTGGTTGATTTTAATGTTGTCTTGGTTGCAAGTTGACAGCACAACCAGGCTCTTGAGTTGGCCCAATAAGTGATCTCGTCCTTACACCTTTACGCTCGTATTGTAAGGGTTTTTACACATTTTAATATGCTTTGGTTGTCAAATCCCTCGTTATTGCAAAGGTTTTTTTGTTCTGAAGCTAGCGCATTAGAGGAAATTTCAACTCAAAATGGGCCTCCTAAAATGAACTAATTAAATACTAGTTAAAATAATAAAATAATATTTATTAATTTTGGAGGAAGAAAAGAAAAAAACTACTTTTTTGTTTGTATTTTTGACATATCTCCATGTGTTTTTACTCAAATTTCGATTGGGAGACTTCATTGGATGTGGAATTAAATTCCGCATCCAATGAGTACCCACTCAACATACTTTTGACAGACCCCGCTACCCCAAAAACAAGAAATACTTGAAAAAATGAAATGATGATGTCATCATTCCATTTTTTCAGGTATTTATTGTTTTTAGGGTAGCGGGGTCCCTCAAAAGTATGCCAGGTGGCTACTCATTGGATGCGGAATTTAATTTTGCATCCAACGAGCTCTCCCGATCGAAATTTGAGTAAAAACACAAGGAGATATGTCAAAAATACAAACAAAAAAAGTAGTTTTTTTTTATGATACCTATCCCCAAATTTATATTAAAAAAGTGTTTAAGACCTATACGGTATTTCAAATTTGAAGCAATTTCATTGGCTAACAGATGATGACATGGAATTTGAATAAAAGTTAAAAGGCCCATTTTGAGTTGAAATTTCCTCTAATGAGATATGAAGCTCTGCACTGTGGTAAAGGCTATGGAAAACTAGGGTTTTATGGTTTATCATTGTGTTAATGGTTTGGTGCTTTAACCTTTTCTAGGTGTCTCAGGTTCCCAAAACTTTCCTAGTGGTCTACATTCTAGTGCTTGTGTCGCCACGAAGTCTTCCATTACTTCATTCAAGCAAATTACCTGGTAACAGGAAAAATTGTCTTGGAACTCATCTCTGTAAGATTTACTTGGCATAAATCCACTGTTTATGAAGTTTGATGATAAAAGTTTTTGTTGTCGGTGTAGGTAGAGGAGGAATAAGGGTAATATGGAGCAGTCAACCCCTATCCCTCTTTGCAAGACACCAAGGTAAGGGTTAAACATTTTTCTTCTTTTCATTTTGTTAGTAAAATTTTGTTTCTAACTGTAACCTAAAATGTGTGCGAGTTGAAGACGTTGGAGAGGGAGGCGGCAGGCTCACCTCTTGTGCTTTTTAACGCCCAGGTAATATAAGCTTAAACTTTTTGTTGATTAGAACTTCTATTATGAAAAGAAGTCCTCAATTTAGTGACTGGTGTAAACATTGTTTGGAGGTAACGTTGGGTACGAGCATGGGTTGAGAATGGAAAACACCATTTTGTTAAGATAATCTTTCCCTTTTGTTTATAAGTGTTGTAAAATATCAACCCTTAGGGTTTACCTGGGAGGGTTTGTGCAACCATTTTCTCCAGCAACGTTTAACGATGGTTTTTAAAGAAAATGATGTGAAATCCATCCGAGATGGTATCACAACCACTTCTGTGTATGAAATTTGATTTTTATAATAAATGAACCAGGCCTAGGGTCTCTTTGATTTATGTTATGAGTTTTACTTGTAATTTATGCTTGTATTCTCTTTGATTTAATTCAATGGCTTCCATCTTCTCAATGGTATTATGGCCATGAACATGATAGATAAAACATAACTGTAAGTATGTCTCTCTCTGTAATATAGTGGAGTATGAAGTAGATGATTAAAATATGTATTATGTGTTTAACCTTTGTGTAAATGATGGTATCATTAGATGGAATTATAGTCATTTCTTTATTTACTTAGTGTTTTTTTTAAGTTATTACGACCCATAGGGTCTACAATTTCCTTTGGACTAACTACAATCTTTTGTTAAGGCTCAATTGCCATCAACGATGGGATTTAATGTCAGTCCTTGGGAAACAAAGATTTGCTTTAGTATTTTGGTTTTGATATGGAATTGTAGTTTCAAGATATAGTGTGTATGCCTACGATTGTGTTTTGGATTTGATTTAATTTTATTCACTCTTTTTTTACTTCGTGGATCTAGAGTCTAATTATGAGTGTTTGTTTGTCAATATGGATTATGGTTGTTTACATGGATTTAGAAAATATTGTTTAAGTATTTTCATAACTTGATCATAAAGATAACTAATGGATCCCAACTTGATTTCTTATGACCTGTCGTGAGTACATCGATTTATATTAGTTAAATTTCCTTCAATCTTTCTTTATTGTAGGTCTGTGTTCTTGATATATTTAACTACTTATAGATCCTCGATCTGAATGGGACTAAATACATGTAGATCCATAAAAGTTTTATTATAATTTTATTATGATTATCATGTAAGTGATTATCCATGTATTAGTTATGTTGTATGTTTATTTATAGAAGTTCGGTTCGATTTATTTATAAGATTCTATAATAATATTTTAATACGTTTCTAGATATGTGTAGAACTAGATTTTATAAATAAACTTGTTTTTTTAAAGAATGGAATAGAAAATATTCCTCCCTCTCTATAGATCATGAGATATTTAGATTTATACTAACAACCATTAGAAATTTTGGTGATTCGACTTACTATGAGTTTCAATTTACAGACTAGGAAATAAATATAAAGGAAAAGAATGCAGAGGCATATTAACTAAATCTAACACCTAAGGAAGAAATACATATAAATCAATAACATACCCATTAAGTATAGAATTCAATTTTGATCATATAACGAGTAAAAAAAAATTCATAACTCATGTATTGATGCATGATCTAAGAGCTTCCCTAATTACCATTTAACCTATATAATCAAACATAACTGAATTAAAACTGATAAATGAACTAGACTAATTAATGCATACTAGGTTTATAAATTAACCATTGCATATCTAGAATAAAACATTCTACGGTAAATTTAAAACATATAATAAGAACGTGGCACCATTGCTAAAGAAATAAAAGTGAAAAAGTTGTTCCTCCCAACTAACTCCCAGAGCATCAAAGTTACTTGCTCCAAAACCCACGAGCCTGTTGGGTGAACCACAAGAGAAAAATACTTGAATGCACCATCTCATGCATTATCATATTTAATCCCCATCTAATGCTAGCCTTATTCTTGCTTATGGATATACTATTATATAGTATTTTTCCTAGGACTTGGTCATTTATGAGCCTCGTTCTCTTTAGCACTCAAGTGGGAGTTGTGACCTAGTTTTTTGGAGATGATGCCTCGTGCATCCTGAGTTCTCACTTAGTAGCTTCAATCACTTGTCTTTTCCTCTTGTGGGTCAACAAACACTCTTCAATAGGTATTTACACTCTCCCCCTTCTGTATATTTTAACAAATGTTTTTACTTTTTAGTTTTTTTGTCAAAAATAATAAAAATAATAAAAATAATAATTAAAGTATTTTTCACTAGAAATTAATAATAAATTATTAATTTTAGGTGCATTACAATTGAAATGTTTAGCATGAGGAAATATAAATCTATGTATGCATTTATATAGTCTTTTGGAGGCAAGGGCTTACTCCCTTTAGCGTTTGAAGGTATACATTTCTAAATGATGAAGCAAATACAGACGGTTTTGAGCCCTCTTTCATTATTCTGGAGGCTTGGATTTAAGTTCGAGGGTTTAAGGATATAAGATTTGGGTTTCAAAAACCTCTTTTAATTAATGTGCTCACCTTACTACTATTAATTATTTTGAATGGTTTTAATGTATTTTTGCATTATTTATGCAACGCATGGTGTGGTTAATACTTATGTATAATCATTACTAAATTCTATGATTATGCTATGTGTGATAGTTCCTTCTGTAGCTTTGTAATTTTGGGATCAACGAAGAGTTATGGAAACTATATTGATGTGTTTGTTTATATTTTTAATTTGAATATCAAATTCATGTAGCCATGAGAGCGACTTGTTTGGAACATTTAGGGTTTAGTTTATGTGTAATTAATGGTTTCGAAATACTCTCTATGGTTTCCAACAAATATAGAGAATTGCGTGAGGGTTCATTATGGAAAAATATAATGAAGCGGGTGAACCCAATCTCTCTATATTTGTTGTTTTACTTTGTTAGAAGTAGAGATCCTATAAGGGATTAGGTTTAGTTCCATATTTAAATGTGTTATTCTATTATTACATGTGTATTTCAAATGGATGAGGATAAATGTTATTAGTTCTATATGAATTTATTATTCATTGATTATTTGTGTATTCCTTTGTCTATAACAATTGGTTTGCCGAGAACTAGGTTTATACTTTGAATTTTATTATTATCTTAATACATAGTTTATTATTATTTATTAGGGTTCAGTTACTCTTTTAACCTAATCGATACCTCTACAAAAAGTTTCCTTCTAACACATTCCTTTAGGGTTATATATATGTCTGTGTGCGTGTGTACACACACACATGTCGTTTACATATTTAATGAAAATACTCCTATTACTAGGTTTTCAAACAATGATACACTTTTTCATACATACTAAACAAAAATAATATCTAAATCCTTACGAGTTTATTAGCATAAGAAATGCTATTATGATAAGCAATTGTTCGAACAAGAAAATCGATCGAGGTAAAATTATCAAACCCTACCTATGCTTTAACGAAATGAAATTAAAAATATTCTCTAGCACATTAACAAAGTAAATAACATATATACACCATAACTTAATATAACATTTAGTTTCCTTCAATCTAAATAACTTAATATGGGAATTTAAGTAAGACATATTAAAATAATTTAAAATAAAGTTATAAACAAAAGAGCAATAACATTAACTTAAATACCTTATCTGAAAAGCTTCATGTAACTTGATATGGGACTACCTATTTCCACCCTACCATAAATATCCGCAATTGTTCTGAATATTTCAACCTTTAAAGATATAACCCCCAAGCTGAACCAACCTTACTAGTAATCTAGACTTAGGGTTGTTTGACGTGAAGTTATTTCTGTTAAGTAGATGTTGTTGTAAAGATCCCTTCACTCAATATTCTAGATTTCCTTGTTTGCAAAAGATTATTATTTCATGAATTTTCCCTTTCTACTCCACACAACTAGAATAAACTCACTCTAAGTACTCACAGAGAAATCTACACTAGACCTTTTGAGTTAAATAGGAACCTCTACCTCTGCAAGATCCCCCATCTGCCATCCATTATTATATTATTAGGATATTTTTAAAGGAGGGTTTGCTCTATTTTCTTGTTTAGAAAGTTAAGATCAAAGAAGAAATTTGGAGAGAATGATAGAGTAACTTTTCCTCAGAATAATGATCATATCCAACCTCGATGAGTAATCACTTCCAAGAATAAAAATAAGTTTTTGAATTAAGAGGGGTTTTTCATTTATTTCCTCACAATTAGGTAAATTCTTAATTATCAAATATATTATTTATATTTTTGCTTTTTAAGCTTTAATTACTCTCATAAGCCTTAAGCCCCTAGTAAGCTTGTTTCCCTTTTAACACTAGTTATCCTATATCAAGTTGCTAGAAGTATTAAAACAAAATTCCACTTTCTTATGTAAAGTATCATACTTCATGATCCCTTGCATCATTCATAGGTTCAAACCTATGAATTAAACAAAACATAGTTGATATACACAATGATGGTTACGGTAAAACTTTACGATTTCACCTCCCATCCCTCTTAGAATAAACATTGTCCTAGTGTTTATTCATAAAAAAAGAGTCTTAAGCTATATTTAACTGCCTATCCTTTAAATTTCCTTGTTGGTGGGCTTGGCTTATTCATATATAGGATGATTTAAATATTGGTTGTCCTGAATACAAAGGAAAGGAAAAAATTTCTTTCCATAATTTCCTTCGCATAGGCCTAGGTATCTCATAGCCTCCTCCTTTTCCCATGTATCTTTTTCAGGTCTGAAGTGCTTCCATTGCCCCTTCACTTGAATTATAGTTTTGTTCATGAGACGTGTTTCCCTCCAATTATGTATACATTGTGATTCTAGAAGCAATTCTCATTTTGGTTCCACCTGCAATAGATTCCAATCGGTGAAATCATGAATCTGGGTGACTATTTTAGGGGGGGTTATGAGAAAAGCACTATTGTTTTTGCAGTTTTGTCAACTTTGAGCAAAGAAAAATTAGATTTTTTTTAGAATTTCACTTTGTAGTAAAAAAAGAACTTGTAGAGAATTGTGTTAGCTTTCTATCAGTTATTTTTTAGACTTTTTTAATGGCATTTGATATGTCATTTTTGAAAGTTTTTGATAGTATGTTCTTAATTAATGAAATTATGATAAATAACCATGTTTTTAGTCAAGAATTTATTCATTATTCAACTATTTTTCATTAAATACAAAATATGTTATGATGATCTAGACACATTGTACTAATATTTGACTATAAGTTTGTATCCAACAACAACGTAAAATAATTATTAGAATTTTTTGAAGTGGACGAGTCTAAAAAACTAGCATAAAAATGACATGTTTATTTTAACACAACATCTTCCCTAATTTCCAATTAAAAAAAAACGAAAAGTACCCTTTTGAAGACAACACATCAATGTTTTATACGACGGGTTTTCCAAAAAATTTCTTCGTGTATTTATGAATTTATTGAATTTTCATTTAACTAAATTCTATTAAATTTTGAAGCAATCCACACACCTTCTAAGAAAAATAATAAATAAAATTAGTGGGTCACACCAAATTCAGCAAAATTCACATCTATAGAAAGTAGATTGATCTATGCAACTAATGGTATTTTTTGTAAAGAGAAATTCTAAGTATTTCATATGATATGATCTCTCTACAATTGGAAGAAGACTTAGAAATGGGATGGATTACCATTTTTGAATATCTACAGGTTTTCGGTCAAACAAATCTTTTTACCGAAATTTAGTTTTAACGGATACTGTTAACTTTAAATTTAGAAAGTTAGAAAGATAGTTTTTAAATTTAGGCACACCATTAACTTTAACTTTCGGCCGAAAGTTAGTTTTATGTTTTCGGTGGAACTGTTTTTTCGGTTGAAAGTTATTCTATGTTTTCGGACATGTAAAAACCATTCTCACGGAATAAACACTAATATTCATGATTTCACCCCAATCAATAATATGTTTAGGAGCATATACATATTTCTTTAAAATATATACATGGAATACATCATGGAATTTAATGTTAGTTGGTAAGCATAGATGATATGAAACCACACCTATTTTTTCCATAATTTTGAAAGTTCCACAATATCTTGGGGCCAACTTGCTGCATTTTCCCATTCTGAGTGTGCTTCTATTTTCATTGATCTATAAGTACACATGATTACCTACCTTATACTCTTTATCAATTTCAAACTTATGAGCACAATTGTTTTTCGATCCCAAGCTTCTTTTAAGTTATGTTTTACCCTGTTAACTAGATTTTCCATATCTTTAAGCACATCGGGACCTAACATAAGCCTATCAACTCAGTCATCCCAAGTAACTGGGGTTCTACATTTTATGGCATATAAAACTTCAAAGGGTGACATTTTAGTGGAGACCTGGTAGCCATTATTATACGCAAATTCATCCAAATGTAGGTAGTCTTCCCATTTTGAAGGATTTTGTATAACATACATTCTTAACATGTCTTCAAGGATTTCGTTAACACCTTATGTCTATGCATCAATTTATGGATGGCATGTGGTCGTAAAATTCAATTTAGTATCTAAACCTGCAAATATTCACCACCAAAAGCTACCTGTAAACATAAAATCTCTGTCAGATATGATTTCCTTTGGGATTCCATGCAATCTAAAAATATCCCGCAGAAAAAATTCAGTGATATTAACTACTTTATAAGTTGACTTTAGTAGAATGAAGTGCACATGTTTTTATAAATTATATACCATTGCCATGATTGAGTCATTTTGTTTTCTACTTTTTGGTAAACCTGTTATGAAATCCATACTGATTACTTCCCAGTTTAAATCTGGTATAGGTAAGGGTTGTAGCAGTCCAGTAGGATGTTGGTGTTCAGTTTTCATTTATTGAAATTCCAAAAATCTCGCTATGAAATCAGCTCTATCAATTCTCATTTTGGGAAAACTAATGTTTCTTAATTGCTTTAATCATCCTTTGATAACCAGGATGCCTTGAGTAAGGTTTCTTATGAAATTGTGTTAAAATCATGTGTCAAATATTTGAATTTCAGGAATGCACAACCTCCATTTTGATGAGAGATACCTTTTTTTATCAATTAAATATCCTTGTTGTTATGATTCCTTATTGTTTTTCTACAATTTTTTTCTAATTACTAATGTTTCACAAGAAGTGAAAATTTTTGTGAATATAACAATGTATTGCTAGAGGAATTGGACAAATCTAAGAAAAGAAATCAAGAAGAATTTGAGAAGGCCACATAGTCTATAATTGATCTAAAACTCCAAGTTGAAGAAGATACCAAAATAAAAAAATCCATATCGAACTATTTGAAATATAAATTTGAGAAGTCATCTATTGAAAATGAAAAACAATCAGAAGAAATTGTCAATCTCGAAAGATAGCTAGAAGATAAGGAGAAAGAATTAAACTACAAGCTACAAGGAAAATAAAGTGAGATAAGTACCTACAAGACTAAATAAATATTGGCAAAGAAATTAAGAAGAAAACAAGAACTTGAAATTAAATTCATGAAGGTAGAGTTAGAGAATATGTCATTGAAAGACTTTGAATTTGAAAAGAAGCCCTCAAAACTTAGAAAGGAGAATCATATACTAAAAGGTCAACTGCAAAAATACTATGAGGATGATAAAAATTCGAAAGGATACATGGAAGACAATATCGTTGATATAAACCGATAGGTATAAGAAGTAAAGAAAATAGAAAAATATCTAACAAAAAAACTCCAAGAAAAGAGAGAAATTTGTCAAAAGAAAGAACTAAGGATCCTCTCTCTGAAGGAATATCTGGGAAAAAAAATTACTCAGTTAAATAGAAATTAAAAGGTCTAATAGTTGGCACTGAAATCTCGTCTTCACTTCAGACCACCCGAGATGCTACACCTGTACTTCTCAAAGCTTGAACTATCTTTATGAAATCATGATGTATTAGCATAATTCAAGAGACAGAGTTCTGAACATAACAATCATAGGAATTAATAAGATAAAACGATAATTAATCATACCTGTAGAGATTCAAGGCTCAATGTGAGGGGAAAACATCTGTCTGGTGCATAGAATGAGGTAAGACAAGAAAAAAGGGTATAATAGGTGTGGTCAAAAAGGGGTATTTCAGGACCCAATATGTTGTCTTTAAGCTATCACTACTACATTTCGATCCAAAATCCAACGGAAAAATCCGACGGTGCGTGGATTTCTCTTTTTAAACTTACCAAAAATCACAAGGATACATTTTTTTTTGTAAATGTGGCCACAAGCGTCGGTGAAGCAACGACTATTCTCATAACCGTCGGTTAAGCGACGGATAGTTAGTAAGCATCGCTTAAGCGACGGAGCCTTTAATTGTAAATAGAGAATGTAGAAAACATAAAATACAAAAATTGAAATTAAATATATAATATAAAGAATAAGTATGAAACAAATCACGTCTTAAGTTGCCATTTAATAAAAAGGAAATACTCTTTCGAGTTCACAAATGACACAAACTACCCTTATCACAAACCCCCAATATCATTGAATCGATCCATGGTGATCGCGCGAATCCAATCCGAAATTAATGCTTTCCCGCCATAGTTACCCACTACCCATTTTTTTATTTTGTATCTGAAAACTAATACAAACAATGAGAAATGGACCCGCAAAGAGAAGTGGTATTTCTCCTCAGAACAAAGTCCCTTAATAATACATTGCGGACAACAACGAAGGATAAGGATGGATATGAAAGCTTTGGGCAGGAAGTTGGTTCTTGCAGAGAACAAAACATCCATTAGAAAAGCCGAGGAGCTGAGGAGCCTTAGCAATGTGCATTTTGATTCATCGACATTTGCTGTGGTATGTCAATCCAAAGAATCCTCTCAGGCTTATAGCAGTGCTTTAATTTTTGCACTGTATTTTGTATATAGCAGACAAAAGGGACCTTGATTCCTTGTTTTTGTTCACAGGGCGAGGTTTGCAAATCTGTGCTCTGCTTTGAGCTAGCCACTACCAAGTGAATCTCTAAATCTTTCGTTATAAGAGCTTTGTTCTCTTCTGATAAATGCCAAACTAGGTTTTATACCCAACTAGCTTTTATATTCTATTCAGATTTTTCAATACATATCAATAGATCTATATGGAGTTCATTGCCTGGAATTGCTTGTGGGTTTCTTATTTCTTACTGCACTGAGAGAAGCGAGGTGTTGGGGCTGGGGTGGGCGTGATCTATAAATACTTTATATGTGCATATCAATGCATTGTTTTCATCTAAACCTGGGTCTGATATGCACCTTGAAGTTGTGTGGCACGAGGATGTTATCTGGAATTCTCAACCCAGGTGTGATATGCACCTCAGATTTGCAAAGCTGAAGGATGGAATTAAGGCAAATGGTTGGCATTTCGAATATTAAACTCATGAATGCACCCCAGATTTTTTCAATCATGAGGTGCATATTAGACCTGGTTGTAGAAGGACTTGCATGAGCATATCTATTTTCTCTACCCCAAATGGATTTTAGATTATGACAATGTAAATGCAGTGTTCGTTTGATTTACTCGAGGCCCATTTTTGCAGACTGCAGGTTCCTTTTGATAAACAGAAGGCCATTAAGCTCAGTGGCATGTTAGAGAAGGCCTACACAAGATCCTTGAATGCAATGCAGAATGCTCTCGATGTCAGGTGATTAAAATTTGTCAAATATTGCATTATAAACCACTGAGCTTAGAAGGTGTTCAAGGCTCAGGAAGTGTAGCTTGGCTTTATCGGGATTTTCTTTAGGGTAGAGATATAGTGGTCACCTTAAATGAATTTTCCAAATTCATGTGGGACAGGGTCAGCAACATATAACCCATCTCTCAGGGCATTTATTTTATGGTTTCTTATTTTGAAAACTACCTCTTCAGAGTTTGTTCCACATAGAGATTCAAACAGAGATGAGTTCTAGGACCTGCATGCTGATATCATGCAATACTCTACAATGGGGAAGTCAACCTTCTCAAGGAATTCTATGCCCATACCAAGTCCCTAAAGGTTCCCCTGCATCATAGGTCAAAGGATGATTTCTGCCTCCGGAAGATCAAGCCAACTTGGTTTGCACGAGTTCTCAAATGATTCCATGGGACCCCTCTCAACGTACAACAAACACTTCCTGCATCTTGAGGAATCCCATGACTTGTTGATCTTGAATGGTTTCCCCTACTTTCCTAACTCCAACAGTTTCAAATGTTTCCCTCATGTTGGGGGAATTAGTAAGGTAGACTACATCCTAGCCAACCAGGATTTGCTTCAATCTATCCTCTAGCTATTTGTTATCTAGATACCTATATCTGACCATACCCCTCTCATTTTTCCATCATGCTAACCATGCCCTGGGGGGTTGAGACCCAATATGGCCTTTTATGCAAAACACTTCCTATCGCTTAGGGATGGTATTGTATGGCCCCCTTAAACACCACAACACTAGATGCATGGGATCAAGATCCCCTTAAGCCAATTCAGAGGGGGTTCTTGTCATCTTCAAGTGAATGCTGAACACCAATTCCATAGAAGAACAAATTATGTCAAATCTACCATAGGCATAAGGAGAAAATAGTGAAGCACTTCATATTCAAAATACCTTGGTATTATGAGATATGTGATCAATTCCATTGCTTGATCAAAATCTCATGATTCCCTCTCTACCTTTTTCAATATCCAAATCAGCGGTGCCTAGCGCTTAAATGGGAGAGGTAGTCACATTTATATCTTACATTCTTTAAGTACCATCCTGGCTAGAGACTACTAATTCGATCACATCTTTCTTCTGGTGCTCCCAATGCATAGTGGTGCCAAGAGGCATGTAGAGACTCGAGAGCATCACCATCTCAACCCCCAGAGTCATCAGACCCTGAGAGGCAATTCGAACCCCCATAGTGAGACCCATACAGAGTTATTGACTTAGAACTCGAGACAATCTATGTATAACCAACAAGTAATAATCATCCTCCAGTTCCTAGAATCGAGCCACCTCTTCTAGATAGAGAGACATTCCCCAAGCTAGATTCAACTCTTCCATCCAATCCTCTGTCTAGATATCCTTTCCTTCAACCTCATATGGTAGAAGAGTTGCACATTTGGTAGTAGTAACTACAGATGAGGACAATGCCCTCCTTCCAACCACAGGCACTTGGAGCCTTGAGGCTATTTCCCTTGAACTGTCTTCAAGAGCATTGTTTTCCAGTTTAGCTTTTAGTCAATAGAGCTTAGATATTATAGATTAGCTTTCTTTTTTCCTTTTAAAGGAGTGGCCTCCACACTTACACTTTGTATCTACACTTATGTATTGTACAGTACCATTGAACTACTTTGCTCATTTGTTGGATATTAATAAAATTATATCATCTTATCTTATCGTATCTCTTCAATTCTCACTGGTATGTATTGTACATTTTCTGGGCATAATTTTGGTGTAGTTTTTTTAGCCCTATCTTCCAAACATTTCCAACAAAGAGTTTTTCTATCTGAGCATTCAA
The DNA here is from genome assembly GCA_001517045.1 of Pseudotsuga menziesii. Classification (NCBI taxonomy): domain Eukaryota; kingdom Viridiplantae; phylum Streptophyta; class Pinopsida; order Pinales; family Pinaceae; genus Pseudotsuga; species Pseudotsuga menziesii. The sequence goes on along the minus strand of LPNX010418105.1, from coordinate 62,085 downwards.
TTTTTCATAGGCTGTCTTAATATCCATGTCCGAGACTTTGATTTACTTGGATATCATCTACCACCCCTCAATTGTTTGAGTTTATGGACCTATTTGATGTTGTCTGAGTTCCATGCTACTGGAACTAAAGCTGGAGTGAGTAAAATAATGATCATATGTTGATCAAGATATGTTAAATTTGTCAGATGGTTGGTAGGTTCTTTAAATATCATCTCACTCACTTATGCACAGATGTTATTAGAAGAGCCCACATTTGGATGGATCATTATCCCAACATATCCAATCAAATCCTCGACTAGGATGTTATGATTATTCTCATATTCAATATGGAAATGGTTAATCACATTCATCCTTATGATTCAAATTTGAACTCCAATATATAAACAGTGAACATTAGCATTTCTTTCCCAAGATACATGATGGGAGAATGCAAAACAGAGGAGTTTAATTAATGAATCTTAAAGGATTTGGAGTCCAACAAGTTGTGAGGAAATGATTATAGGATGTGAGGTATAAGATGAGGCAAGATAATTTTATTAAAAAAATAAAATTCCATTCTATGGTGTGGCCAAGCCTTCATTCTATGGTGTGGCCAAGCCTTAAAAAAATAAAGTATGAGGATACTTGTGCCCAAGCCTTCATTGGTGACAATGTATGTAGCTACTTGTCGGTTAGGTTGAGAAAGTTATCTATCCAATTAAAGACATGCATTGTAAAAATATTGAAGTTATATTGATATGCATGCAGTTGCAGCTCAGATTAGATCTACAGCTCTAGGGTAAAAATTGAAATATTTATATCTGCAAATGCAATTGAACTTGATAAACTAATTTTCCTTTGTTCATATTATATGCTAATCTAGATAAGTTTGAAGCTCTGGATGATTATGATGGCCAGTAAAATATTGTTTTGACACCCTTCTTTGATACGAGTACATGTTAAGAAATGGCCATTAAAGACGTGATATTAGGGAGTAGGGGATTTGCTTTATTGGAAATGCTAGCTTGGTTCATTGTTCATGAAATGATGACCTTCACATTCATTATTGCTATATGCTGTAAATTAGGTTTATTATAAACACCCCCTCATTTAAATGCTTGAAGAGAGAGGTCTCATTACTTACCTTGGAATTCCTCAAATTTATTTGTCAACCAGACTCGTGAGTACTGATGGCTAGCATATTTTCATGCAAGGGGTTGAGAAAAAGTTAAAATGATTGGCCAACTTGTATTTTGAATCTATAGGCCACATTGCTAAGATCAAGTCAACTCCTCTGCAGCTCCCAACCTATATCTGGTGGTGGATTTGTAGGTTAAAAGAAGGTGATTCACCGTCAACATCTGAAAAAATGTTTCATTCCATGACAAACCGTTCCAGACTGTTTGACATAATTTTCTCCCACAGTGAAAATGGTATACAAATACTTTAGCACGTCCCTTGAGCACCATTGTCGCGGTAAAATCTCAAAAGAGGATAGAGAATCAGTTTACAGATTACACTTAATTCACACAAGGGATATCATGTATATGTAAAATTTTTTAGGGATCTGTCTCTCTCTTTTATAAGCCACTCAATGCCCTATTCACAGGGGATCATCTTGCAGCATCACATAATGGTGAATTGAACTATTTTGAGAAGTATAACTGGTATTCAAGTTAGAATACATATATTCTTACTTCTTCTAGTTCCTTTTGTGCTAGTAACTTGTCAGCTTACTTATTTTGCAAAACAACCACCTAGTCGACCCTCTATGTGAATAGCTGTGAGATAAATGAAATTTACATGTTGGAAATGTGTTAAAACTCAATACAACTAACTTATGCAGTGGAAAAACAACTGGAGAACATCCGTGCTTTTCTGCCAATGGACTTTCTCTGGATTTTGCCAGGTTTGAATTTTTTCATACAGTTCATATGAAGTCCTACCAGAGTTGCCACTAATATCTGTGGATCAAAGAAATATTTATTTGTTCTTGGTAGTAAAATTTATACAATGCATCAGTGAAGAAGTCATTCTTGCAACTATCATGTAGAAAGGCATGTGTGCTTCATGTAGAACATGATTTGTTCCTTGGTTTTGAAATTCATTTTAACATACGTTGAATTTCTGATTGCATGTGATTTGTAGATTGTTCATTTCCGGCATCTGGATAAGCCAAAAGAAGATGACTTTTGTCTTGAACTGTAAGTACAATTCTATTTATATGCAATGAACTTTAATATGTCAAAGAAGTTCAATGTGTAGGAGCTTTGTATGGGTTTGAAACTTGTTCTATCCATGTTGCTTTCATCTGTGATGTTTGCAGGTCAAAGCTGGAGCATTCATGTCGGGGCACTACGAAAAGCTGTGCTTTTTGTTCTTGATGGAAAAGAATGCGAAGATGATGCACTATTTTCACTAAATTTGCTGCTTCAAGCAAGTTATGACAAGTCAAAGAAGGAAGAGCTGTTGGGGAAGCTAGGAGCTAGCTTTAAGGAATCATTGATGTTGAACCAATCCAACAAGTTCCTGGAATTTCTTGGAGGCAATGGTAAGTTTTTTCCTTTAATTGATGCTTTGGATGGATGCCATAATGAGTCAGTGAATATGAAGGTGCTACAGCTGTTTGTTAATCTTTTAACAGGTGATCTAAGTTATATTAACTTTAAACACACCTTGCAAGAAAAGTTCTTATTGATGGATTCATCTTCTTTGGCTTCATGGCTGGAAAAAATGCTGCTAGGATATACTGCTCAATCAGCTGTAGGTAATTTGCCAACAGGAGTCTCTAATTCAGTAAGAGATTTAGCTATTGCTTTCATCAATGCTCTGGTGTCACCTTCATCTAATTCAAAATCAAGAGGACTTTGTGATCACATTCTTGATGCATTGCTTGTGGGTCTAGAGAAGGCATTCCTATCATTTGATGTTCCTACTGCGAAAGCATACTTCAATTTTGTAGTTCAGTTGGGAAATGGTGAGCCCACAATAAATCCTATTATCAAGAGGGCAATTGATATGGTGGTCAAGTTGTCTACCGATGAAACCCATCTGGAGGGTTTGAAGTTTGTCTTGGGTTTTCTAGTTTCTGCACTGGGTTCGTATGGTGCTAACAAGCATGTTTCTGAAAAATTAACAGAGAAGCCTTGGTCAAACACTAGTTCCAACAATGATTCTGCTAGCTGTAAGTTGAAGCCTAGTGTTCCTAGAAAGAACTCAGAGGCTTTGGTTAATCCAGTCAATCAGGGAGTCCATTCTAGTGCGATTGAGTGTGATGCCACATCAATATATGATGATGAGGATGATGGCACATCTGATGGAGAACTGGCTAGTATGGATAAAGAAGATGATGATGAGAGTAACAGTGAATGGTCACTTGCATCAAAAGTTTGTACATTCACCACTAGTGGAAGCAACTTTATGGAACAACATTGGTACTTCTGCTACACTTGCGATCTAACTGTTTCTAAAGGGTGTTGTTCTATTTGTGCCAGGGTGTGCCACAGGGGTCATAGAGTTGTTTACTCTCGTTTAAGTCGTTTCTTTTGTGATTATGGAGTAGGAGGGGTAAGAGGGACAAGCTGCCTCTACTTGAAGCCTTGAAAATATGTTTCTTCCCGCACTACATCATTGAGGGGGGCTAGCGGCATTGATCCATTCTTGCCTCTCTCAGATGAGAGGGATCATCTTCAGCCATCTGACAGTGATTCTGATCTTGAGGATGAAGGTTGCATGGAGAATGAGAAGACTTTCAAGTTATCTATCCCCAAAGAGGAAGAGGATGGGTTGCTATCACTTTTTATGGATATGGATATTGAAGGACAAGTTTTGAGGTTATGTAGACAACTTTTTCCTGGTATTAACGAGGCTAGTCATTCAGTATTGTCAAAGGGTGAGACGATAGTTTTGGGTAATGACAAGGTTTTATCCTACAATTCAGATCTTTTGCAATTAAGGAAGTCATATAAAAGTCGATCGCTGGACATGAAGATTAAAACAGAATATTATAATGCAAGGGAACTTAAATCCCATCTTTCAAGTGGCTCTAATGTGAAGCCTCTTTCCAGGAGAAGGTGACAAGAGAAGGTGAAGGTAACAATCTTAGATGCGAGGAAACTTATTGGACATCTAGATGTTGCACCTGTGACAGTAGACAAGTCTAATGTGAAGCCTCTTTCCAGGAATTCAGTTCGATTTGAACTAGTTCATCTTGTTTTCAACTCTGCAAATGAGAACTATTTGGATGTAGCTGGGTATGAGGAATGCCAAGTTCTCACTGTCAATTCTCGAGATGAAATAATAGACCGTCTTGCAATTGAGCTTGCTTTGCAAGGTGCTTACATTCGACAAATATCCTGGCTTCCTGGTTCTCAGGTTCAACTCATGGTGGTGACCAACAAGTTTGTGAAGATTTATGACCTGTCCCAAGATAACATTAGCCCTATGCATTATTTTACGTTATTGGAAGATTCAATTATTGATGCAGTATTAGTACCCATCTTACGTGGTCGGCTAGTTCTTTTTTTACTATCACAACATGGCATGTTGTATAGGAAACAAATAGAAGTAGAGGGTTATATTGGAGCTCAAGGGTTATAATGGTGATTTTTTTTTTAAATCCATCGGATAGTCATCGCTTAAGCAACGCCCTGTAGGTGATTTTTTTTTAAATCCATCGGAGAGTCGTCGCTTAAGCGATGGCCTGTAGGTGATTTAGTATGAATTAGATGTCGGATAACCGACGGTAAACTGAGCTATCACTTTACCGACGAATTGGAAAGATGTCAAATAACCGAAGAAAATCCACCGACGCTTAAAAAAATTCATAGTGTCATACATGCGACAGGGAAGTGTCAAAAATCCGACAATACAGTCGTCGGATTTTTGGTCGAAATGTAGTAGTGTATCTTCTAGCCTTCTCATCAAGAAAAGATTTTCAAGAAAATTTGGTTTCGTTCATGCTCGTAAAATTATTTGAATGACCATCCTATCATTATAGGTTAAACCTTTTTTGTCTTGATTGGAATACCAACGGTAAATAATTCTTCCTTCCCCAAAGGTTGGGAGAGCTCTCCTGCACACATTTTTATCCTTTTTCAGACTCAGGAGACTACATATGAAAAACATACTACACTGGAGTCTTTTTCCTATTTTTAGACTCTCTAAAAATGAAAATAATATCAAGCATTTACTTTCTCAGGATCGCTAAAAATCCACAAGATTGTGCCATAATTGTGTCTTTCGGTGCCACCCTACATATTACAGTTTGGAAGCCTTCTCCCTTTGAGTCACCTTTGTTCGAAGTATTCTGCAATGAGTCTTCCTTGGATCCCCTAGATATCACTAGTCCAATTACCTCCCTTAGTATTTCCCATTTGCAGTTATTTTCCCGATATTACAGCTATGATCCGTCTCCCATGAGTCAGTTTCGTCTGCTTCCAGGTCAACCATGCCGTCATTACTTTGAACAAAGGAAGTTTGAGTTCCCCTTACTCCCCTGTCCCTGTTCCCCCATTCAGTGTGTCAGCCCCCAGATTGTCCCACATCTTTGGTTATCCCCCTCATGCTTCTCGTCAACGAAACATTATTTCCCTGATTAGTTGCAGGTATCCCTCTGTCGACATCAACACATATATTCGAGAGGATAGACCTAGAAGTCCCTGTATCTTGGTTTCATTCACCTTACTAATGAGTTCCCTAGACCACTTGACAGAATTCATAAGTTCGTCTAGTGGTGGTCGTGTCTCACATGTTTGGCTTCATCTACATAATCTCATCATTGATATTCATACAGGGTATTGGTTCGTTTATTATTCAGAAGAATACCCCAGTTGTCACCTCACTCTAGCACATTGGTGAGTCTACTATCGGAGCCAGACAGTTTCATGTCCCTTGTGATTTTTGGGTTGCATTGGAAACAATGTTCAGAAGTCCCTAGTACTGTGATTCGATGTATCTCTAGTAATTGATGTGGAACATGGTACCATAGAGATTCTAACTCTCCTTCATGGAATCCTTCCAGTTATGTACACTTCCAGATTCAGCAGAACATCAATTATGAAGATATTTCATTCCATGAGAATGCCATGGTTCCTATGTATCAGTTCTTCATATCTCCATTGTATTTAGCCTTTCCTTGAGGCCACCATTATGTAACATCCCTGATATATATATTGATCGACTCCCAGAGTTTTTAGCCTTCATCCCATTATTTATTCTTTTGACATTTTTACGAGCATGGGTATGCCCGCCTCGTCCATATACATGTCACATTTTATATGTATCTCACCCATTGATGGGAACCAGTATTAATACAAAATCCAAAAGCCATAGTGGTTCATATGAGGAAGCACCGCTTCTCCGCAGGTCTCTCTAGTTTCTCCAATATTCCCATGATCCTATGATGTCCATCGTCCATATGATGAGGTCCTATCCTAACGCATCAAGGGGAAATTTGTTAACGCAAAAAATTGCTCACCAAGATTTGCATGGTCTAAACCACATACATACATCATATTCCTACCATATTTCCTTTATTTTTTACCTTCACAATTATGGTTTACTGTCATTCTCTCCCAAAAAAGTCTAAAAAACCGACAAAAGGGATAAAAAACCCAAAACAAGGGATAAAAACCCCAAAAAGGTCTAAACAATCAAAAAGGGGCTAACAACCCTAAATAGGGTTCCAAATCCCTAAAAGAGAGAATAGGTCAAAAAACATAAAAACATATTATAAAAACAGTGTGAAGGCCTCTTTCAAAAGATTCTCTTATCCCTTTTTTCATTATTTTATTCAATGAGTACGGTGAGACACATTTTGCTCTCAAAGTATTCACACCCCAATTTTTTCCATCATCCTATTTCCCTACCATTCTGACATAGTACATTGATATATTCTCCATGCCCACTTGGAGAACCATCCTGTGGAGAGGCGGATCATTTCTGAGATGGGCATGATGGCCCATTTTCATCAGAAAGAAGGTATAACTTTCATGTATTTGCTTTTATTTAGTTTACTTGTAAATGTTTATTTGATTTATTATTACTGAAATTGTTTATTGTTTTATATTTTTTTCATGAACTCTACCTTATTTCCTGATTGACGTAAGGTTGGTTCTTTTCCATGTAGAAGGGGTGAAAAACCCACTACACCATCTGCACTCGGCCACACCTTCATGCCTAGAAAGTAGTGTGTCATCCCCAAGTCCTCCATCTTGAAATCGACAACAAGCTTCGTCTTTGTGTTAGAAATCAACCCATCCTCACCTATCACAAATAGAACATCTATATACATTAGGAGTATCACTGGGTTCCCTTCCTCAACCTTGTAGTAAAGGTTGTAATCTTCTTTACTCTTGGTAAAGCCTAAACTAGTCAAGAAGCTGTCAATCCTACCATGGTCTGGGTCCAGGTTTAGGAATCAAAAATCATATTTAGACCATTTTCAATCTGAACACCTCAACATTTTCAATCTATGGTCTGGGTTAAAGAAGCAACAATCATATTTAGACCATTTTTCCTTGGTTTTAGTATCAATATCTGAGCTTTATTATTGGTGGAACATCCTATACTTCAAATATCTCCTCCATTTCCATTCAACATAATATTAATATGGGTTTGTGCATGGTGATGAGGTTCTCTTTTGACATGTTAGATACAATAGAAAACTGAAAATACAGGCATCCATCAACTTGCATGGATATTTTGAGACACTTACGCAATGAATCTTGGGATGAGTGAAAAACAAGAAATGTAGGAAATTGAATGAAGTTTCCAAATATATATATATATATTGAAAATGTTGTTAACTATCTAAGGTTACATATTTTTTAACATGAACTTTTTATTTTTGGGACAAACTATAAGGTATATGTTTTTGTGGGTGCAACCTTTTAGTGACTAAATCATGGAATAAACTTATGAAAACTGGTAGACATATAGAGAACATATAGTACTAGTGCACGACTATTTTTCCAATAATATATTTTTTTTTAATTACCTAAGAGATCAAACCTCGAAAAGGGTATGTTAATTGTGGGTGCATCATTTTAATGTCTTAATGCAATTATTTGGAAATGGTTTTTATAGCATGTAGAGGTCGGTATTCTTTAGTGGACCATACAATTTTTTTTAAATGGTTGAGAAATGAAAGAGATATGGACGAAACACTAACAATGTGTTTTTTGAGTTAAGGAGTGTTGACAGAAGATAAATAAGAAAAAAATAAAAAAATTTATGTATTCGTGTTAACATTTACAGATTTGGAATCTACAAAAAAAGCCACGGCTATTTCTAAAATTTCATAAAAAATGGAGGTGTGCAGCATACTGTAACCAATGGCTAAACAAAAGTATATTTAAAATTTGGATATAATATTGAATTAGCCATGGTTTATCATACTCCAAGGCATAGGAATGTTGAATCCAAAGCAAAGTCTGAAGAAGACACATAGGCATAATAATTCCATGTAGGCATGGGTGGAGGCTCGACCTTATCATTTGGAGCAAATACATCTTTGAATTTAATGAAAACACGTGCTTTTTATAATGAACAATAGCGCGTGCGCGTTGTGCAAAATGAGAGCGTGTTTTAATGAATCACAATGCGCGCATGTTTTCAACTACTACAATGAGTTTTATTTTGTAA
>LPNX010418105.1:14663-51711 GCA_001517045.1 Pseudotsuga menziesii | reverse complement strand
CCTCTCTCTCTCTCTCTCTCTCTCTCTCACACACACACACACACACACACACAAATCCCCCTCCCCCTCTCCCAACCTATAACCTCCCCTCCTCCTCCTCTCTATATCTCCACCTACTAACACATTGTCTCACTCTCTTTCCCCCTTTCTCCACTTACCCGCAATCTCTTAACACCCCCATTGGTCTCTACCTCTAAATCCTTAACAATTCCTCTCCATTTCTACCTTTAACCTCTTACCAACCCCCTCCCCCAAACCTTTAAATGGTATAATCACAAACAAAACAATATAGTTCCAAATCACGTGCTCGTTTATGTTAATCAAATCACATGCCCTCTTTTGTTAATACAATTGCACATGTGTTTCATTCAATAAAAATGATGCGTGTTGTTCTTAATAAAAACTAGTCTCGTTATTGTCACATATTCTCCTAACCCCCCACCCCCCACTCCTAAACTCCTAGCACACCCCTTCCTCTCTCTCTCTCTCTCACACACATACACACCCCCTCCCTTATATCACTCCCCAACCAATCCAACTACCTCTAATCTCCACCCCCCTATTGCATCCCCTCTACAACACCTAGACACCCCCACATTAATCTAACCCCCCCACCGCACTCCTAAAATCCTAACACAACCCTTCCTCTCTCTCTCTCTCTCTCACTCATCCACATGTCACCCCATCCCACTAAAGACCCCCCTTGCACTCTATCTTTGTCTCTCTCTCTCTCACACACACACATCCCTATTTTCCCCCTTACCACTAACACCCCCTAACCTATAACATACAACACCTAGAAACCCACACACACATCCATAGGTCACCCCATCCCACTAAGGACCCCCCCCTCCACTCTATATTTGTTTCTCTCTCTCTCACACACACACATCCCTATGTCTCCCCTTACCTCTAGCACCCCCTAACCTATCTCTCTGGAACACATAGACACATCCCTATGTCTCCCCTTACCACTAGCACCCCCTAACCTATCTCTCTGACACACACACATAGATCCCTATATCTCACCTTAGCACTAACAATCCCTAACTTATCTCTCTCTCTCTCTCACACACATCCCCGTGTCTCCCCTTATTACTAACACCCCTTAACCTATCTTTTTTCTCACACGCACATCCCTTGAGTTGTAAAACAATATAGTTAGGTTGAAGAGAGGGGGGGTGTTAAGGCGCAAAGACTAAGGAAGTGCTTGTTAATTCTCCATAAACCTTGAATGATCCCTTAGCTGTGAAACTACCTTCTTAAATGCTCCAAAATTCTATTAGAGTAAAACGCACACTCATATTATGTGGTCAAAACGTGCCCCCATTTTTTTTAACAATAATGCATGCACATTTCATCTCAATATAAACAATAGAAGTCCCTTTTTGAGAAACACTCTAACACATTTCACACAGGTTTGATAGTCCGTGTGCAATTTCAGGTTTCAGACAGTGCGTGAACATTCTCTTCTTCACCATATTATCATACAAAATTGTTTTTGACATCAAGCATCTCCATCACAAGTGTCTAAATATTTCTTGGAGCATGGTATACATTGAGGAGCAAGAAATAAAGAATTATTTGAGCAATAAAGAAACCATTAATTGAGCAAGGAGCACCATAGAGCATCTCCACCATTATTTTTCTTGCAATTGAGGAGATAGCAAGGGAAACATTAACTTGGTCATTGTGGTGGAGTATATAGACACAATTGAGAAAGAAACAAACCAAGCTTGGGGAATTTCCCATTGAGGAGCACCATAGAGCATCTCCGCCATTGTTTTTCTTGCAATTGAGGAGCTAGCAAAGGATACATTAACTTGGTCATTGTGATGGAGTATGTAGACACAATTGAGCAAGAAACAAACCAATCTTGGGGAATTTCCCATTGAGGAACACAATAGAGAATATCTATCGTTGTTTTTATGTAATTGAGGAGCTAGCAAAGGAAACATTCTTCCCAATATTCCACCTAACTTGAGTATCTAGACACAATTGAGCAAGAAAGAAACCAAGCTTAGGTAGTCTCCCATTGAAGATTACCAATGATGAGCTAGCAAAGGAAACCATATATATCATTGATCATTATGGTGATGGGAAACTCACACAATCGAGCAAGAAAATCAGCAAGGAAGAGGATACCCAATGAAATCCTTGAAGAAATTAGAGTGAAGAAAAGAAATGACACGACCAATTGAAGATGCTCTATGGACAGTCAACCAATTTCGGTTGTTGAGGATGCGACAGTTCTTCTTACCAATCCACATCATGAAAGACAAAAGCATTCGCTCGAGGGCTTTCAATCTCCATATCACTGGAAGAATGAGCACTGCATGGCACTAATCAAGGAGTAAAATGCAGGTGCACATCAAGGCCACCTGAAACCTTTGCAGATTTAATTGAATGTGGGTATACAAGTGACGAAATTAGAGAGACGTTGAATGACAAACGTATGCTCAAAGAAGACAATGTTTTTCAGACCACCCAGGAGGATTTCCAATTGCCACTGTCCGACCGTTAGGAAGACACAGAAGGACATGAAGCTCATGTTCAAATTCCAGACCGATCGGGTGATATGGTATAGGGTGCAGTTCCAACCTCCGTACCTCCATTAGCAACTTCATGTTGAAGAACTCCAAAATGTATATCGGTTGATGAAAGTCTCATTGGTTCGCTTGAAGGTGCGTTGTCTAAATGCAGTATTCCATATCAATATCAACAGATACATGTCAACTATTTTGATTCTAAATGTGATGGATATAAATGTAGATTATTTATATCGTTGTTGAAATCTAGGTCTATGATTGCTGTTAGGAAAAGCTTAAGGATAAAGATGATAAACAGTTTTGAACAAAGTTCTCATGTTGTCAAAAGTTTAGTAGATGCATTTAGTACTATTGGAAACAAATCTCGTCCAAAAGATCGCAATGTAGCTTGTCGTGTGTTGTCACAATAGATCGTGAACAAAAGAACCAAGGCCCTTCTCCTTCTTAAATGTACATCCAAACTTGTAGGATTGGATATCAAAGCACTCCATAGGTATTGTTCTAGAAGAGAAGAACATGAATTTGGTGAAACAAATGTCTGGTCCTTTGTTGGAATTTTTCCACACTCAGATATGAAGCTCATTGATGCGGTAAAGGGACCGGTGTAGGATTTTTGGCATCACAATAGTAGACCTTCATCCAACCAAAATGATGTACTAAAATTGAGAAGGGGTTCAAGGGCTCATGAGCCCCACATTAAACATTTTCTTGACATGACACAAACATAATTATATTAGATATTTAGACATGAACATAATAAACTTAACTTGGTCCAAAGATCCTTTGAGAAATGAAAACGATGGTATGTTAAAATAAACACAACTTGTAACACGTGTTGTTGTTAATATCACATTGAGTACGGTTATTATTTGACACACATATACATATATTGCATGTTTTTCATAAAAATCTTGTGTAGGAATGATCAACTAGATTGCCACCGACATCATCTAAAGACTTTATCCATAGCATTTTCTTTAGAAGGACAGAAGGTTGCACATTTTATCAAATGTCTTGCGTAGATGGGACATGCCGAAGGTGTGGTGGAATGGAATTTTTGGACAAATGCATACATGTCAACGATGAGCATGAACTTGGGAGACATGAAGTGAACTTGTGGTCATTCAAATATGTCACGTATGATATCGGTGGAGGGAATGAAATAAAAAAAATACAATTGGTCACCTCTGAGGTTAGTAATGAGTTTCTGAATAGTATTTTTTTCTTCATCTATTGCTACTTCATAAATGTAACAACCTATTGATCTGTACATCTTTATTGTTGATCGACTAGGTACTGGTATGCAACTTCATGGAGGAATTCTTTGAAAAGAAAAAACAGTATGTAAAGCATGTACATGTGGCTCGTTGGCAAGATGAGCAGTTTAGAATGTGAAGGGATACATTTCCTATTGGACCTATATTATCAGTGGTTGAATTTGGGGAAAACTACACTCTTCAACCATAGAACGAGATTCAGAATCAATATTATCACTCAGACCAGGTCAGCATAATGGTCCATATCACCTATAGACATGGGGTTGATAGAATTGTAGAGAAAATGGTTATATTGAAGGAGAATCACTTTTACATATGTGATGACACGTTTCATGACTTGCCTTTTGTACAACACAGCCTTCAATTGTTCCACAAACACTTGGAGGATAACAATATATAGATGGAACAACATTGGATTTGGTCTAATGGTTGTGCATGGAAATTAAAAAATTCTCGTGTCTTCCAATGGTTGTGTATTCTCCACAAGAGGCACAAGATTCCACTTAATTGGTACTATTTTGAGACCGGACACGAAAAGGGGGAACATGATGGATCAGGTGCATGCATAAAGACTACATTACATAGGCAAGAAATTAAATTCACAATTATTTCGCTCATCTGAGATGCAAATACCATTGTTACATGGTGTTCTTCAATGATGGGGCAGTGAGCTAGAAGGAAAGAAGACTAATCATCTCAAAAAGCACATGTACATAGATATTTTTGGGAGGTGGTCGATGTAGATTCCATTCAAGGGACTCGTACATTCCATTTAGTTAGGACATTAGACAATGCTATAGTTTAAATGTGGACAAGGAAACTCTCTTGTTTTGGTTATCCATGTAGCAGTGGTGAATGGGACAACTGTGAATCCACAGATTGGGTTGATAGCTGGGATCGTGTATCACTCCCCATTAGTCGAGAAATAACTGCAGAATTATCCTAGTTGGAGGAGGGCCAGTCGAGTATTTCACATGAATATGACCACATTTCAGATCTCATAGAACTAGGTTTGACTATTATGTTGATAAATTTGAAATGTTTGACGACTAGTTGTGTTTAGTTAGCTGACTCCTAGGTCTACATTTTATTTTATACAGGGCACATATACGCAGTGTTTTATCTGATAGGAAATGAATGGCACATTGAATACTAGCTAGCATGTTGCTTGGATGGGAAGAAGATCCTCATTGTCTCATTAAGCGACTCTGAGGGCAATGATTTTCCAATTGGGTCGATGGTTATCAAAGGAGAATATTTGACACAAGTTTCCCATGTATGAAAGAAAAAAGGTTATGTATTTGAATATTATAGACTAGGTCAAATTGTATACCATTATACAAACTTATTTATTGGCACAAACAATGCCAAACAAGAACTCATCAAAGTCACAATACTTGTTGGCTTACTCAGAGCACAAGAGGCTAAACGATACCTTTTCTATTAGAGGTGATCCCGATAGTCTAGTAAAATGACCAAAGGTAGGTAGTTAGGTATGTGGTAATCACATATTTTGGTTTCATGGTCTCATTGATTATTTACAACTTGTTATATTGAGGGCTTGATAGATTGTTAAATTCAATAGACTTCTGCAACTTGATAAATTGCACCTGAGCTTCATCATGGATTTGTTGTATTATATTGATACTTACATGAATCATGCCTTATATCCCAAGGCCGTTATCTACCAGTCTATCTGGGATACGTCTATTGCATTTTCCTTGAATCTCGAAGTTGATCCTATAAGGACATCTCCTTGAATCCGATAATTATCTCCTTGACTCCGATAATTTTTTTCTCCACTGTAGCCATGACATTAAGGAGTGGTAATCCTAGCATAATAACCATTCCCAATGCTTGATTACAAACCCTATATCCAATACTATTCACTCAAGTTTGCACCATAAACCATATTTTTCATTCTAAACCATAGAAACCATAGCTTTTTTTAGTAAGGGAATGTCAAATTTTTGCACATAGAGTTCAACTTTGAATATTCCTAGACCATGAATGTGTGGCTATCGTTACCACATGGAAACTAACTAAAAACACTTGCATGAACTATCGAAACATTGTTTTGATGCATGGTTTCCATTCTATGCCCCGGTTAGGAATTCAACAAGTGTGTGATGTCCCCGGTTTCGACCCCGTTTGCATGATGGATATAATGTAATTAATCATGGTGAGGAGCTCAAGGCAAAAGCCCCACCATCGATTTGGTTGTGTATGTTCGGCAAAGGGGATATTTGCCGACGGTTTGTCGTGCTATTCGGCACCTTATAATTTGACATCATGTAAACACGCACATCAAATAAAACTAAAACCACAACCAGCTACGGTAGTGCAACGTTGAATGAAAAGGGCATGGTTCCAAAGGATAAGGGGTGGGGGATGTCAAACCTTGGTTATGGGAAAAACCCATGTTTTGCCACCTTTGTTTGTTTGTCACCTTTTGTCTCATCCAACCTTGTCAACCTCTTTAATTATTCAGCTGGTGGTTGAGGAGTTATGGCTGAGTGGCTGAGGGCATTTATTACTAAAGGGGTGGTGGTTGTGGTAGGCTGTCATCCTTACCCACTTGCCCACTCCACCCACGTCTGCCCATTCTTCTCCTTCACGCACTCTTCCCTGGTCAGTTCACTCTCACCACGATTTTTGTCTGTTGGCTCCTCACACACAGATTTCTCTCACGCAAAGCTGTGGTCTGTTCATCCTCCAGATGGCCTGTTGATTCGTGCACATAGAGGAGGCCATTTCCCCTCATGTGCAGGCTGAAATCCTCATGCAGAAATCGGGTATGTCTTTCTCGTGCATTTTGCTGTTGGGTGCAAGTTGCACTCACGCACAGCCTGTTTGGGTCGTTTTTCCCATGCTGTGAGCCGTGCTCGTTGTTTGTGTTTGGGGCTGTTGTCTCCCCCATGTGTTTTGTCGGCTATGGGTTCCAATTTCATTTTGGACCACTGTGGATTGTTGTTATCCTTCTTTCTGTGTTTGTGGGTGCTGAGGTACCTTGGTTTGGGTTGCAGCTGAGTTGTTTTGGCCACGTTAGGGCCAAAACCTACTCTGAGTTGCCTTGTAGGCTGGAGCTGTGTCTCACCCTTGGTTTGGGATCTTTCCCTGGTTGTTTTGCCTTCTTCACAGAACTGTGAAGGGTTGTTATGGCTGCTGGTATGTAGTGGTTGTCCCTTGGACTGTGTTGTCTTGGCCGATCTGTTGATGGCCTGGTAAACCCAGCAGTGTTGGTTTGGCTGTTTTGTGTCCCCTTGGCTATGTATAAGCCTGCAATTGACCCTTATTTCGGAGGAATCATGCCCAGCTCGGGGGTGGCAGCGTTGCTGAGAGAATGATGAGCAAGCTGGCCTATGGTTGGGTGGAACGTTGCAGCGACGTAGCTGGTTGCGGGTGAATTCTTCATCAAAAGATAAGTACTACTGTTTACTACATCTCTGTAATTTATATTGATTGTAAATGCTGGAATGTCTATGTTTGCTTCCGCTGATTGTTTGAAGGACTGTGCATCCTTGTATGATGAATTATGCATCCGTGTATGCTTGTAAGTTTTAATTTCAGCATTTGATTTCTGTTTTATGTTCATGGGCTATTTGCCCGGCTGTGTTTTGATGTTCGTCGCGTCCTCTTCGCCGGCTGAGGGATGGGGACGTGACATAGTGGTATCAGATCCATGGTTGCAGCAATGGGCCTCTATGGGCCAAGAAGGTGCAGCGACAGAAGGTAGAATTACCTTCTTTGTTCAGCAGAGCAGCAAAAATTTTGAGAAAATTTGGCTAAGTGTGAATAGTCGGAAGAACTGGAGAAGTTCCTACCCGCCGTTGCGGAAGGTTTCGTGAAGTTCCTGTCCGCCGGTGCGGAAGGGTTCACGGAGTTAACCTCCGTCGTTGCGGGTGAGACAATGATCTTTCCATCCGTCGTTGCGGCTGGCGAAGCAATCTCGCATCCAACTCGAGATCCGTCCGATCGCCGACACCGCATAAAGATTTAAAATTCGGCTAAGTATGGAACGGTCGGGCCATTGAAGGAAGTGAATTTCCGCAGTTGCGGAAGGATTGGTAAAGTCTCCTATCCGCCGTTGCGGACAGCGAAGCAATCCTGCATCCGATGCGAGAGTCATCCGATTGCCGACGAAGAAGAAATTTTGGAAAATAAAAAATTTGGCTAAGTGCTGGAGAAACCAGAAGGGAGAGTTTTCCGACGTCCGATGTTACGAGAGTTGTCCGACGTCCGATGTTACGAGAGTTGTCCGACGTCCGATGTTACGAGAGTTGTCCGACGTCCGACGTTAGGAGAGTTGTCCGACGTCCGACGTAAGTGCCAAATCGGAAGAGATGGCGAAGTGGGTGTTCTCCGTTGCGGACGAATTGGTGAAGACCCTCGTCCGCCGTTGCGGAAGAGTTCTCAAAGTGGAAGAATCCCGGAAGTGCCGCCGTTGCGGACGGCGGAGTGATGTTGCATCCGATTCAAAAGTCGTCCGATCACTGACGCCGCCGAAAGGTTGGAAATTTGTTTAAGTATTGGGGCAGTCGGAAGAGTTGGTGAAGTCGACGTCCACTGTTGTGGGTGAAGAAGCAATGAGGCTTCCGATTGGAAAGTCTTCTGATTTTCGATTCGAGAGTCGGCCGACGCCCGATGTGGAAAGATCATCCAAGGAAGAGCAGACGTCGAAAGGATTGAAGTTTCCAAGGAGCCTCCGTTGCGGAAGGTTGGAGCTTCCAGGGAGCCACAGTTGCGAAAGGGATGAAACTCCTGGAGAGCCGCCGTTGCGGAAGGTTAGAGCTTCCGAGGAGCTGATTCGGTGGAAGGAACAATGGTTCCGGGAGCCGATTTCAACTGTTTCTCAGTGAAATTTTGAGCTATTTTTCAGTGAATTTCAGGGCTGAGAAGGAGAAAAATGGCAGCGAGCTAATGCGCTAGATTGCGCGAAAATCATAGACAGTCGTCCCTTGACCCCCGTCGTCCCTTGACCCCCCTTGACCCCCGTCGTCCCTTGAGACAGTCATTCTATGATGGGCAATTGAGTAAAACCCAAAGTTCATAAAAGATGAATGGTGGATGAAGTTGGCACCCAGTCCCAAAATGAAGCTGCCAAAATGGCTCTGAGATCATTAGAAGAATGTGAAAATTCTACTTTGCAGCTGCGTGTAAAATGCCAAGATTGGTGAAAGTCTTCATTCTTAGAAGGGGTGTGTTTTTCACATCCGAGGTCGGAATGACACGTGTGAATAGGCGTTGGAAAGCTTATCCAGCAAGGAACAAGGATAAGAGACCGAAATCTGAGCATGAAGCAGAAAAGTGCTAATGATGACCGCTGTCATCAAATGGACAAATCTGGACAGTTGCATGCCCAGGGGCGGCAAGGACTGTGAAGTTAACCATCTGCTGTGTGGAAGAGGAATTCCACGAGAAGATGAGGGATTTGAAAGGGAAGTTTTCATTAAAACCCTGTCTTTCTAATTATAACTACATTTCCTAAGTTTATGTTTGAAATGCATGAGAATATGTATTGCATGCATAGGATATTGCATGATCGATAAAAATATTGGAAATTTTATATATTTGTAATGAACCACTAATGATGGTCATTGTTTTGATGTTGGCATTAGTGGACAAACCAACGATGACATGGACTCGGATGAATATGTTGCAGAAGCTGATGGATGAGACCAGCAACCCTCTGGAGAAGGGATAAGGCAACAAGTCCATGACAAAAGTTGGTGAGAAAATTCTGCAATCTCCTGCAAAGGACCAACCAAAGTGGTCATGGTAAGGGCGTAAGTAAGACCCATGCAGGTAAGAGTTTGCTTATGGCAGATTCCATGGATTGGTCCAGGTAAGAGACCTCACACCATGTGAATATTTGGATGTAGAAAGGTGTCATGCCTATACATGTTAATGATATTGATTATAGTAATGCATCCTGTATGAGGTAGTCATGGTTAGGCCATGGTATGGTTGAATGCATAGTATTCCTGAATCAATGCAAGGTAGCGTTGAATGGACATGCATTAGAAAGATTTTATGAATCTTGTTGTTATGCATTGGATGTATGCCTATGAAGGGTGTGAATGACTGATTGCATAAGTGTAGGTGCAATGTTGTGATGTATGGCATGAATGCATTGAGATGAATGCATGTGGTATGCGGACTAACTAATGACTGAAATGGTGAATTAATGATAATTATGGAATTGTTTCGAAGGTTGCTATGAATGCAGGATAGTCATGATCAATTGGCTGCCAGAAATGCTCTATTGAAGAGCAAGGTGGTATGGATGATACACTTGTGAAGTAAGGAGTATCTAACCACTTCATTTAATTGCATGAATGATATGACTATACCTTGCAATGTTACCATGATAATGATTGCACGAAGTAAATGAGTTTTGGTATATATTGATGTGACTAACCTTTGAAGTATTTGAATTTTATAAATTCTGAAGATGCTTCAGTGACGGTTGTAGCAATGAGATAGCATATGCATCCATACTTACCAAGTGTTTGGTTGATAGAATCTCATGTTTCAGGTAGATTCTTTCGAGAATGGCATTGAAAGGTAAGACCCTGACCAATGCCAAAATCTACCATGTAAAAGAGCTTGTTAAATTTGAATTGTAAGTTTCAAATATTGCTGACAACCACTAGCCATTGTTGGCTCGCATAAGCTTGTGTTTGGTTGTTTGAAGCTTATATTTCAGGTAGATTATTTCAAACATGACAGTGAGAGGTAAGTCCCTGACCACTTCCAGAATCTACCATTTATGAGAAGAAATCTCATGGCTGTGAAAGTAGTTGATATGCATAATGGGTTGTTAAATTTGAGTTATGGATTTTGGATTTAAGAAAGTGCTAACGACTACTAATCATTGTTGGCTTGTGTGAGATTGTGTCAGGAGGGACACATGGTAAGTAGGTATTCATGTTATGATAGTAAGCATAAAAATTATAATGGGCATAGTAATGCTGCTTACAAGAGACCCACAAATGAGCAAGTCAATTTATGTAGTAGATAGAATCGCAAATTCTTATTGAATTCGATTGCTAATGTCATTGCTTGGTTACGGAACGATCAATTTGGATTGTAGTATCAGGTAATGACTGACTGTTTGGCTATTTGATCAATGTGTTAGGAGTACACACTGCAGGAAGATCATGTGTGATGACCTGCAAGATCCAAGCTTCATGGGAAGGTTTTCCCTTATCTTGGAAATGGGGTTCGGGTGAAACTCCATTAGACATTTTGAAAATGTCTCATCTGCACTGCATGTTTGGTGATAACATGAGTGAGATGGTTTGGATTATGTCAGTGAGACATGTGAGGATATGAAACGTAAAAAGGATAAGGGATGGGGCCTTGGTTTGCTTAAACCTGGTGATTGGAAACCACGCAGACAGAGCTAGAGGGCTGACTTTCTTCTCCACAACCCCAGGATAGCACTAGAAGGGGATGCAGGGCCTAAGGGACTGTGTAGCAGAGAAGGGACTGATTCCTTGTGCTGGGTGTGTGTGTGGATGTTATAGAAGTCAGGCTAGTTCTGGTGTAGGTGTTCCTAGCTCTGCAGTGAGCTCACCATCTTAGCATTCAGTTTTTCCCAACTCCTTGACGATGCCTAACAGATACAAAGGCATACTGCGACGGCAAATGGATAAGTGTTTTGTGACTCTTGCTATGAATATGCATGTTTAATTATTAAATTCCATATGCAGAACATGTTTTGATTTATTTCCATGACGACCGATTGCTTGAGTATGCATAGGGCCTACATGGCACACACCGGAAGAGAGTGCACACTTTTCCGATGTCGAGTCATGAAAGGGTTTTCAATATTGATTACACTCTAGGGAGTGGACGCACTCCTGGTGTCTCAATATTTGATAGTGAATGATATGAAATGTGATTACAGTTGTTAGAGCAATAATGCTGATGAGTTCGCTTGTATTGCTTGTGTTGCTTGTGTTAACAGGCTAAAGGTAAAGGTAAATGGTCGGTATAAGTGTATGTTGATATAAGTGTATTGTTGATATAAGTGTATGTTGGTATAAGTGCATGATGATATAAGTGTATGTGTCATTGTTGACATAAGCGTATGATGGGATGTGATATGCCTAAGGATCCATAGTAGATCCTAGACCTGGAAATGGTCATGATAAAGTTCCAAGCCCAGTTGACATGGTTATGTACTGGCTGGACAATAATTATTTGATGTTGTGGAGCAGCCGACGTGCTGACCTAACAACTATGTCCATAGGCGATCCCAAGGCTTGCAAAGCGAAGCAGGATGCTATGGGCGAATGAGGAAACGCACAATACAGATAAGTATTGGATTATTTTGCTTATGAATATACATGTGTATATGATTTGGTTATGATGTTTTAAACTCTTGCTTTAGAGATAAAACTGATGAGAGTAAACTAAACATGTGAATCCATTCAATGTTTGGATATAGGTATCGCGGGAAGTGAGGACTATGAGAGCATCCTAGGGGTGCATGTGGACATGTGACTGTCCTGGAAATCTCGGAACGAGCAGTAAATGAAAAGGTGCTAGTAGGACGGGGGATTCCTAGCAGCTGAGACAAACCATGTGAAGAGACTCCATGGTTTAGAGTTCTGGAATAGACCAAAGACACTAAGTGTCCTGACCAAGAAGGATTGGTCCAGCATTCACGGTGAAGTGAAAGAGGCTGAGAGCATGAAAAGCCACTGCGATGGTGTGGGTTCCAGGATGGAACAAAATAAAGAGGGGAAACACTCTTACTGATCTCTCTTGCCTTTTGATTATATATATATGTGTGTGTGTGTGTTTATGCATTGTGAAAACAAAAGATTGTTGAATGCATGTATGACTGAGAATAGAATGTGTGTAATTGCTTAATGCAAATTTGTGAATGCTGGAATAGTTAATTCCCTGCCCAGGAATGGACATGAAGGAGCTCATGTGCCTGTTGGGGAAGGCATGAAAAATATGAAAGTTTCCTTAATGGAACTTGGACTGTCATGCCAATTGGGTAATTAACTAACTGATTTTGATATCTATATTATGCTTGGTCTGATAGACTTTCAATGGTGCATTCCACAGGTGAGAAAAGTGAAACCAGGTGGTGCACGTTGATTATGGCAGCAGATCAAAAGTTGTTGGACTTGGCTGGAAGTCTCCTTCAAATGATTTCCAAGACCTAAGCGAATCTTGGGGAGATGCTCAAAATACAGAAAAGGCAGAGTGAAATGAACCACCATATTTTGCAAGACTATTAGTTTGCAAAGGGAGGTGAAAAGCCTTCTGGGAGCAATTGGCAAAGGAAAGGAAGGTGGATCAGCAATGGGACATTCATCCAAGCGACCCGATAAGAAACGGTCCAGGCATGAAGACTCAAAAGAAATTGAGCAGGTAAAGAGGAAGCAGCCAATGAGATGCTGGAGATGCGGAGGACATCATTTACGCCGGGACTGCCCAATGAGGAAACATGATGAGGGCAATAGCCGCAAAGTTCCTAGACTTCGAGATCAGCTAGAAGCTGAGAACCAGCAGGAAAAGTCCATGGCAGCCGAGAGGCTTGGTCGTAAACGTTCAAATTAGATGATTGAACGTGGGATAGATCTGCAATTTTGAATTTTGATGTGCAATTGTATATTTATTGTATATATGTAATAGAACACCGAGGACGGTGTTACTCCAAGGGGGAGGGGAATGTGATGTACCTGGTTTCGACCCCATTTGCATGATGGATATAATGTAATTAATCATGGTGAGGAGCTCAAGGCAAAAGCCCCACCATCGATTTGGTTGTGTATGTTCGGCAAAGGGGATATTTGCCGACGGTTTGTTGTGCTATTCGGCACCTTATAATTTGACATCATGTAAACACGCACATCAAATAAAACTAAAACCACAACCAGCTACGGCAGTGCAACGTTGAATGAAAAGGGCATGGTTCCAAAGGATAAGGGGTGGGGGATGTCAAACCTTGGTTATGGGAAAAACCCATGTTTTGCCACCTTTGTTTGTTTGTCACCTTTTGTCTCATCCAACCTCGTCAACCTCTTTAATGCTTCAGCTGGTGGTTGAGGAGTTATGGCTGAGTGGCTGAGGGCATTTATTGCTAAAGGGGTGGTGGTTGTGGTAAGCTGTCAGCCTTACCCACTTTCCCACTCCACCCACGTCTGCCCATTCTTCTCCTTCATGCACTCTTCCCTGGTCAGTTCACTCTCACCACGATTTTTGTCTGTTGGCTCCTCACGCACAGGTTTCTCTCACGCAGAGTTGTGGTCTGTTCATCCTCCCGATGGCCTGTTGATTCGCGCACACGCAAAAATCGGGTATGTCTTTCCCGTGCATTTTGCTGTTGGGTGCAAGTTGCACTCACGCAAATCCTGTTTGGGTCGTTTTTCCCATGCTGTGAGCTGTGCTCGCTATTTGTGTTTGGGGATGTTGTCTCCCCCATGTGTTTTGTCGGCTGTGGGTTCCAATTTCGTTTTGGACCACTGTGGATTGTTGTTATCCTTCTTTCTGTGTTTGTGGGTGCTGAGGTACCTTGGTTTGGGTTGCAGCTGAGTTGTTTTGGCCACGTTAGGGCCAAAACCTACTCTGAGTTGCCTTGTAGGCTGGAGCTGTGTCTCACCCTTGGTTTGGGATCTTTCCCTGGTTGTTTTTCCTTCTTCACAGAGCTGTGAAGGGTTGTTATGGCTGCTGGTATGCAGTGGTTGTCCCTTGGACTGTGCTGGCTTGGCCGATCTGTTGATGGCCTGGTAAACCCAGCAGTGTTGGTTTGGCTGTTTTGTGTCCCCTTGGCTATGTATAAGCCTGCAATTGACCCTTATTCAAGAGGAATCATGCCCAGCTCGGGGGTGGCAGCGTTGCCGAGAGACTGATGAGAAAGCTGGCCTATGGTTGGGTGGAACGTTGCAGCGACGTAGCTGGTTGCGGGTGAATTCTTCATCAAAAGATAAGTACTGTTGTTTACTGCATCTCTGTAATTTATATTGATTGTAAATGCTGGAATGTCTATGTTTGCTTCCTCTGATTGTTTGAAGGACTGTGCATCCTTGTATGATGAATTATGCATCCGTGTATGCTTGTAAGTTTTAATTTCAGCATTTGATTTCTGTTTTATGTTCATGGGCTATTTTCCCGGCTGTGTTTTGATGTTCGTCGCGTCCTCTTCACTGGCTGAGGGACGGGGACGTGACAAAGTGTTTCTGAAAGCCTGTAGGAGGTGGGATTCAACGTGCTATATAATGATGTCCATTTCTTAGATCGATGAACTGTCAAATCTGTTGGATTCAATACATTGGGATAGTACTATGGGTGGCCCTCTACTCTAGGTCCATGGACAAGGGATCATTTTTTGGAAACTAGGGTTTTTTGTAGTAATGGAATGTCAAATTTTTGTACATGGGGGTCAACTTAGAATATTTCTCAACCATGAATGTGTGACTAGTGTTCCGACATGGAACATCCCTAAACATGCTTTCATGACCTATCAGAAGCCCATTTTGATGCATGGTTTCCATTCTATTCCCCGAGTAGGGATTCAACAGGTGTCCCTGAAAGCCTGTAGGAGGCAGGATTCAACGCGCGATAACATGATGGTCGCTTCTCGAATTTATGAACTGTCAAATCTTTTGGATTCAGGAAATAAGGATGGTACTAGGGGTGGACCTCTACTTTGGTTCCATGCACAAGGGATTATGTTTTTGGTCAATTTTGGAAACTAGGGTTTTTCTCAGTAAGGGAATGTCCAATTTTTTCACATAGGGGTTAGCTTTGCGAATTTCTCAAACGTGAAAGTATGGCTAGAGTTCCCACATGGAACCTACCTAAGAACTATTGCATGACCCACCAAAATCCCATTTTGATGCTCAATTTTCATTCTATGCCCCAGGTAGGGATTCAACAGGTCTCCCTAAAAGCCTGTACGAGTTGGGATTCAACATGCAATAGAATGATGGTATTTTCTCGGATTGATGAACCATCAACTTGGTTGGATTCATGACATTAGGATTGTTCTAAGAGTGCCCCTCTACTCTGGGTCCATGGATAAGGGATTATTTTTTCGGTCAAATTTGGAAACTAGGTTTTTTCTCACTAAGGGAATGTCCAATTTTTGCACATAGGGGTCAGCTTTGCAAATTCTTCAACCGTGAATATGTGGCTAGCGTTCCCACATGGAACCTAGATAAACGCATTTTCATGACCCACTGGAAGCCTATTTTAATGCACAATTTCCATTCTATGCACCAGGTAGGGATTCAACAAGTGTCCCTGCAAGCTTATAGGAAGTGGGATTTAAAGTGCCATAGAATGATGATTGTTGCTCAGATCGATGAACCGTTGGTTCCATTGGATTCTAAACATCGGGATAGTGCTATAGAGGGAACTATAATCTGGGTCCATGACAAAGTGTCCTCAGACACAAAATTTTATTAATGAAGAAAGAAAATATTTACATCATAGAGATGTGAGGGCTAAGTCCCGAAAGATTACCTCACATGGAAAAATTGGTGGATTTAAATATCCAAAAAGTAACAACTAATTTACCATTACTAAAACTAACATAGGGACACCTCACATAATCACGTAAGTGTGTGGATGCCCTTTTACATTTATTAAACTAAACTTCTAAACATAACATTTTGGATTATAATTCCTAACAATCCCCCCTTTGATCAAAAAATTCTTTTGAATAAATACCAAGTTCATTTCTAAACTTATCAAATTTGACCCTTCCAAGAGATTTTCTAAAAATATCTGCGGTTTGATCTTCTGATGGACAATACTTTGGCTTGATCATTTTTTTGACGACGAGAGCCCGAATGTGATGATACTTAGTATCCACATGCTTAGTCTTTGAATGAAAAACAAGATTTTTGGCTAACTTGATTGCTGATTGATTATCAATAAATAATGAAGTCACTTCTTTCTGATCAACTTTGAGGTATTACAAAATCCTTCTTAACCAAACTATCTCACAAGTGGCTTCCCAAGCTGAAATATATTCTGCTTCTGCTGTAGAATTCACAATTGTATCTTGCTTTTTACAACTCCATGCCACTGCAACTGATCCCATATTCATTAAGTAACCTGAAGTAGATTCCCTATCATCAGCATCTCTAGCAAAATCCGCATTTGAATAGCCAACAAGCTTGAAATTTTGGTTTCTTTTAAACTCAAGTCCAAAATTCTTTGTTCCTTGAAGATACTTTAACACCCTTTTTGTTGCATTCCAATGACTTTCTCTAGGTTCCTGCATATATCTGGAAAGTATGCTGACTACATAAGATAGATCAGGATGAGTATTCAGCAAGTAAATGAAACATCCAATTAATTGTCGATATCCAGTACAATTTACAAGTCCCCCCCCCCCCTTCAAACTTAGAAAGTTTTAAATTTTGCTCCATGGGGGTAATCGTTGGTTTACATTCCTCCATTCCAAACTTCTTCAATAATCCAGAAATGTACTTATCTTGAGAAATAAATATGCTTCCTTCCTGCTTCTTTACTTCAACTCCAAGATAGTAATGAAGTAATCCCAAGTCTGTCATTTCTAAACCTGTTTGAAGTTCTTCCTTAACCTGAAATATATGATCATTATTGTTACGTGTTATGAGAAAATCATCAACATACATAACCAATATGACTAAGTTGTTTTCCTGGATTCAAACATGCAAAGTATCATCTGACTCACTACGAAGAAAACCAACTTTCTATAGGTAGGCATCCATTTTTGCATACCAAGATCTGGGAGCCTGTTTCAATCCATACAATGCCTTAACCAGTTTACAAACTTGATTTTCTTTCCCTCGAACCTCAAAACTAGGAGGTTGAGTCATATAAACATCCTCTTGCAAATCACCGTTTAGAAATGCACTTTTTACATCCATTTGATGCACTTTCCATCGATTTTCTGCACCTAAAGCTAGCACAATCCTGATAGTATTCCATTTTTCTCTTGGAGCAAAATTTTCTTCATAATCAATCCCTTCTTTCTAAGCAAAACCCTTTGCCACCAATCTTGCCTTATATTTATCAATATCTCCATTCGCTTTGTTCTTAATTCTGTAAACCCACTTACAACCAATGGGTTTAACATCATGTGGACAATCAACAATTTTCAAAGTCTGATTCTTCATTATTGTATCATACTCACTTTGCATTGCTATTTTCCATTCATCATATTCAACTACTTCATTAAAAGTAGCTGGTTTAACAATTGAAAGAGCAAAATTTTCTGAACCCATATTAGAACTCCATGTACCTATTTTTCCTTTTTCATCAGACTTAACATCTTGAAGTAACTTAGTTGCCCATTTTGGTTGCTTCTTTTCAATGTTAACTTGATTTGAATCATCCAAGTTAACTTGTGAAGAATTCAAAGTATCTTCAACCTGTTCGTCATCCTGTACTTCTGAAGTGAAACCAAACCATTGTTCATTCCTTGTCTTGTTTAAGTGTTGCATCCTTATTTGTTCCTTAGTTACTTTTTCCTCTAAGTGACTAAGTTGTTTTTCAACCTCTTCTACACTTAAACTTTCTGTTTCATCAAAAATCACATCCCTGCTAACAATAAACTTTCCATCTGACAGAAGCCTATACCCCTTTTTCTCATTGGAATAACCAATCAAAATGCACTTAACACTTCTAGACTCTAACTTCTTTCGCTTTTCTTTTAGGAAAAGTGCATAACAAACTGAACCAAAAACTCTCAAATGTTTGACCATAGGTTTGAATCCATACCAAGCCTCAAAAGGAGTTATTCCATCAAGTGATGACGAAGGAGATCGATTCCTCAAATAAATTGCTACATGAACTGCTTCATCCCAATAACATGAATTCAACCCTTTGAAAAATAACATTGCTCTAGCCATGCCTAATAAAGTTTGATTCATCCTTTATGATACTCCATTTTGCTGTGGAGTATAAAAATTGGTCAACTATATTTTAATCCATTTTTCCTGACAATAAGTCAAAAAATGATTTGATGTAAACTCACCACTGTTATCAGTTCTCAAAGTAGCAATCTTTTCCTTTGTCACTGTTTCAACCAAATTTTGAAATAACTGAAACTTTTCAAACACTTCTGATTTTTCCTTCAAGAAATACACCCAAACTATCCTGCTAAAATCATCAATAAACAACAAAAAATATTTACAACCACCAAGTGAAGTTTCCAAAGGACCACAAACATCACTATGAACAAGCTGTAATATTCTGGTTGCTCTCCAAGTGCTTTTTGAAAAATCTATCCTTCTCTGTTTGCGATAAATGCAAGCTTCACACTTTTCATTTTCCTTCCGAAAAGTAGGCAACCCCTTTACCCTTCCTTGATGTTGGATATGTACAAAACTATCAACATTCAAGTTCCCAAAATGAATGTGCCACAATCTGATAGTTGAAACATCAATTTCAACTAAACCTGCAAATTCCTTCAAATATTCCTTTGATCTACGAATGGTTGTTCCCTTCATCCAAAGAATCTTTCTTTCTTCATAACCTGCCATAACTGTTTTGTATGCATCCTTTTTTGAATTAACCAAAATAATACCATCTTCCATTACAATTTGATGTCCTAATTGGCGAATGACAACTAAAGACAACAATTTTTTCTTAAATGTAGGCACATACTAGACATTAGAAATCAATATTTCTCCAATTCTTGGCAAGTCAACCTTGACTATTCCTTTTCCCTGTGACAAATGAATAGAATCATCTACAAGAAAGATTGAATTTAAATGACAATCTTCATAACTCCAAAAGAAATCTTTCCTATGTTTCATATGCTGAGTAGCCCCTGTATCCATAATCCAAGCATCTTCAAAATCATTTTTGAAACAATAAGAAGGCTGGAAAAAATTTGTTTATTCCAACTGATGAACTTGAACAAAATCCATTGATTCTGATTGTCCAAGTGCTGTAAAAACATATTCACAATTTTCACTATTGTTTGCATGAGCATAATGTGCCGCTGATGAAGATTATTTAGATTCTCTTTATTTTAGATTTTTTTCAAATGAAACTTTACAGTCTGAAGCATAATGTCCAACTCTATTACAACAAAAACATGTGACCTATTTATTACCTCTTCCTCCTCCAAAGACCTGTTGGTTTTCTGAACCTCTTCCTCTTCTAGAAAACTGTGATTGTGTACTTTCTGATTCTTTAGAACATCTTGCTTGATTTCTTCCTCTTCCTCTTCCGTGGCCTCTTCCTCTTCCAAAACCCTGACCATGACCTCTGTTTGAATATTGAAAAGAATTCCTTTGTTGTTCATTTGCTTTCTGATCATCTCCCTTTTGATGATTACCTGAAGACTGTTTCCTAGTACTTGCAACCAAAACATCTTCTCGTGCTTTCTTTGTTTTACCAAAAGTTTTATCATGTGTGGCAAGTAATTCACTTACTGTGTCAAAAGAAATATTATCCAATTTATTTGTAATCTGTAAGGTTTCCAAAAGATGCTTATATGTCTCAGGCAATCCTACGATCAAAATGGTTACCATCATGCTGTCCTCAATCTTATCGAAACCAACTCTTGAAATTTCTTGTTTGATATTCTTCAATCTAGAAATGTACTCCATGACATCACCTCCTAAAGACAATTTTTGTTGAAACAACTTCAATTGGAGATCAATTTTCTTAGCTTCACTTTTAGAATCAAATAAATATTTCAATGTCTTCCAAGCTGAACACGCACTAGAACTATTTTCAATATTCACAAAAATATCATTAGAAACAGTACTGTGAATCAATGCTAAGGCCTTCTCATCTTTTAGTTCCCATTTTGCAAGCTGATCAGGAATAGTTGGTTTGGTAGGCTGAGAATTACAGACACCCTTCCACAATTCATTGTAAATAAGAGTGCTTTGAATATGAAGACTCCAAACTTTATAATTTTTCATCCCTTCCAACTTGTCAAATTCATTAAAAAGACTTACAACTTTAGAAATTGTAAAAAAAAATAAACACCTTATAACTCCAGAAGATGTGTAATATGCAAACCTTCTAGCTCCAAGAATTAAAATGGAAAGCACCTTATGTCGCCAGAATAAACAATCACCCGGATATCACCAATAGAAGATTTTATGCAAAAAATACCACCACCAACATGAAAGCAAAATTACGCATCAAAAAGAGTCACCATGAAAGAAATACTGCAAGAAACACCACACACCATGCAAAAGAGAGCTATAGGGGCTTGGCCTTGACCCACTTATAGCCTCAAGAAAAGAATTTGATAGAGCTTCACTTTGCTCTAATCAAACCTTGAGTGAAAATACAAGTACTCCTTATGACGCCAACAATGATCCTTATTACTCCAATGCCCAATAAAAAAATGCACCTTATCATTCCAAAAAATAACAAATATTTATAGGTGAATTGGAGAGATACAAGATTGTTGAGTGGGAGGTCACAAGTTCCAGTCCTTGAATTAAATGAAAGTGAAAAATTTATACAAGATTGTGCACTCTTCTATCTCTATGCTGGACTTTTGCTAGTTCTTTTCAACATTGGTTTTCTCTCTTCAATGCCTGCTAGTTTTCTCTCTTCAACGTCGGTTTTCTCTCTTCAATGCGTGCTGGTTTTCTCTCTTCAATGCCTGCTGATTTTCTCTCTTCAATGCTGGTTTTCTCTCTTCAATTCCTGCTGGTTTTCTCTCTTCAATGCCTGCTCGTTTTCTCTCTTCGACGATGGTTTTCTCTCTTCAATGCCTGCTGGTTTTCTCTCTTCAATGCCTGCTGGTTTTCTCTCTTCAATGCTTGCTGGTAATATTACATTTTTTTCATTACGTAATATTTTAATTGTGCATTATTCTCAACTTTACAACTGATATCTCCATGCAATCGTAAAATCTATAAAAAACTGGGAAAATTACACATAGAAACACTCTTGGCCACACATGTATAATCACACTTAAAAGACTGAACCATGAAGATCTCAAGAGCCTTGATATATAATATTGTTTATATCATGAAATTTATAATACAAAAACAGAAGGCCCTTATATGGCCTGTAAATGTACATGTATCAAAAATATCTTTGATGTACATGTGCAAACAAAAGTACATATGTCCTAGACCATGCCCCTATACTCTAACTACGAATTATACATAAAAATACATATTTGTCCTGGACTAACACATCAAAAATCTAACTTTATCTTGTTTTTCTCGGACCCTCATGCTTGTTGCCTCTATCCACGACCACCGTGCTTCTCTGGTGACTGCAAATCAATGACGATATTTCTTGATCAGGAAACTGAACTAGTATTTCCCAGCAATAACAAAGTTTGAAAATTTAAAATATGACTCAATTGTATATAAAACAAAGACTCGCTGCATCTGTCCAGGATATAGATTCCTCTGGTGTCCTCCTCCTTGCATAGAGTCTCTCTGCAATGCTTCTCTATGAATAAAAAAAAATGTCAATTATCTCAACATTTATCAACATGTACATGAATGAGAAAGTACTAATCAATTATGTAAAAACTGAACATCTCACCAAAAAAATATTTATAGGGGAAGATGTTGGGTTTCTTCAGTAGTAAGAGGAGTCGTAGCTTGAATATCAACCTCATTTGCGTGCACTAATAGACTAGGCTATGGCTACATTCAACAAGTGATAAAATAGTTAGACATCATGTATGTCCATAAACGATACAAATGAAATGTACAATTAAAAATATTCAAGTAGATCTACCTCAATTTGACTTATCCCTATTGTAGATGTAGCATTGATCACAGCATCAACAAGCCCACTAAGGTCTGGCGTGGATGACTCTACATCCTGATGTTGTAAACACACTAAAATAACATTAAGAAAAACTAGTTGTGAAGTGAATTCAAAACTAACCAACAACTGCCATTAGAAGTGGGTACATTACTGTGGTATTATAGGTTGATCCTCATGGAAAACTGCTCATGGAAGCCTGTCTGGTGTAAAAAACCCCCTTATCTATGTTTGTACTATTAGAGATCCAAACCAAAGAGGTGGTCCAGGGAATTGCGATGATGTCTGTAGTCATAAAGTGTTACCATAGTTAGGCATGGAGTTTAATGGATGAAATAATATGTACTGAAAAAAATAACATGTTGTAATATAGTTACCCCTTCCTGGTACATATCTCCCCCATGGGAGTGACCGCTTCCAGTAATTTATTGCCCCTTAGATGCAGATAGCATCTGCAAGTAATATTAGCAATCTACAAAGGAGTGTATAGTAAGAAATTTAAATAATTCGAACAAGATCCAGTCCTTAACCATGTACTTACATTCTTCAGGTAATCATAAATTCCACCTTGGAGTATTTCGCTGAGATCAATGTCTCTAGCATCAGGTTCTAAGTGGGGTTCCTGTAACTTCAAAAATTGTAAATATTAGACAATTTAACAAATTAATCAATACTAACACATGCATTAACAAAATGATATGTATTAACAAAATGACAAATGTTTAAATATTACCTCAATTTTGGTTGTTTGGGCCTTGGATACAACCACACCGGGTGCAGTACAACCCTCCTGAGAGGCATCAATCTCCTTCAAGAGTAAATATTGCATATATTACGAATCTTTTAATATGTTATACACAGTATGGAGAAATTGAACAATAATAGAGTTTTAACAATGTCCTTACCTGACCACCAGTCATTGTATAGGTAGCATGTCTTGGCCTAGGACCATAACAGGATTGGCCACACGTTGTGCAGACATGTGGCTCTCTCTGAGGCACATGGGATGTCGGTCTATCCCCACCAATAGATGTTCCTCTACCACCATAAACTGGTGGTTGTACCCCAGTAGAGGAAGAGGGAGTTGTCTAGTTAATAGTAGTCATGGGTCGAGAAACTATATCAGCTAGAGTCAGAAATGCCTTCTATGTCTGGGAAACCATATCATGTGCAGGAGAGATGTCTTCCCTCAGTAGATGGGCATGGGGTACAGGTATCTGTGGATTGGCGTATATATTCCTAGCATTCGGTCGGTGTTGGGGAATCTCCCTACCAACTTCATGGAAGTCGAACATGTCAAAATAGTTGACATGTTTACCCATCATCAACTTTGCATACAACTTTCGGAGGAAGTACAACGGTACTTTCCTATTGTTGTGCTGGGGAATGTCAAAAACCATTTACCACCTATCCATTCAATGGTCTCTAATGGGTGGAAAGGTGGCCTAGTGCTCTCTGGAATTTCATCCGTCCTAGAAACTCTAAACAATTTATAGATGTGTTATTTGGTTATTTTCATCTTCTTTACCTCGTTGTAGCTCAACCCATCAACGTATTCTTGTATTTTCCTCTCCCTGTACAATGTAATGCTATACAAAGCATCATTCGATATTGCGATCGTGTCAACAATAGTCAACAATGAGTATGACAAGGAGCGACGGACCTCATTTCCACCCCTCCAAGAACAACCAATCTCTCACACATGGCAAATAGCCCTCAAGATATGAGCATTGTTATCCGTAGTAGCCACTGCAATGATAAAAACAAATAAAATATCATTAGAAATATAAACACGTGATATAATGACCATCTCTAAGCACTGAAAAGTGTATAATTAATGTATGACAAATAACAACATAAAATAAATCTATTATGTAAATTTTAAAATTGATCTTGAATTTTACAGTAAAGAATAAACATTTAACATTTTTCATTTTAAATTTATGTCCTAAAT
The DNA here is from genome assembly GCA_001517045.1 of Pseudotsuga menziesii. Lineage (NCBI taxonomy): Eukaryota > Viridiplantae > Streptophyta > Pinopsida > Pinales > Pinaceae > Pseudotsuga > Pseudotsuga menziesii. The sequence continues at coordinate 27,196 of LPNX010418105.1, read as the reverse complement.
TCAAGTATTAATTCCAATTTCCATATGCATGTGTACCTAAAATGTCCTATGTGCATATGTTGATTGGGAAGCTCCTCTATCTTATTTTAAGGCTTGGATTATGAATTTTCATCGAAATTGTGAGGTGCTAACTAATGCTCTTGCAGGATGAGCTCCCAGATTACGGGTAGAGGCAACGACTAGACCCTAAAATAAGAGGAAAAATGTGCTATTGATGAACAAAATCCTTGTATAGGCAATGATTTTGTTAGATATGTAATTATTTGTTGTAGTGTGATATTTTTTGGACTGCAAATTCTATTTAGCAGATCTTTGTTTATATGTAATTTGGGCCATGTATGGATTCCACTTGATGTTATTTTAGTTCTATGGCCTCTTTCTATATACCCATGAGAGACTTTAAATGCACAATTGTGTAGAGTGGATTGTATGGTTTCAACGTTTCCACTGGATTCTATCATGTATGATAGTATGTGATTGGCATGTAATAAAACACATCAACCTCCCTATCTATCTTCATGTTCGTAGAGCCTATTGTTGAACTTTGTTGTCTTGACCTTCACCGAAAAGTACCCTTCAGTCAAGAGGAAATATTTGTTAAGCATGGGAAGCTTCTATACCTTATTTTAACACTTGGATTAAGAAGTTTAATTGAAACTATAAGGTATTTATTGATGTTTTTCGATGCCCAACTTCGATATTTCAGATAGAGGCAAGGGATTTACCATGTTTGTTTACGTATTTTAGGGAAGATATGAATTCTACTTGATTTTTTTTTTAGTTGTATGCAAGCTTGCAATATAATTGACAAACTTTGCATATTTGTTAATTTTGATTTGGATTCACAATGATGCTTGCGAAGATACAAATGAAAATAGTGAAGTTCATTTCTTTTTTATGAGTTAATTGGGATTTTGGTTTACATTGGGCATGTAAATTACTTATGCACACTTGCAATGTGCTTGAAAAACTTTGCATATTTGTGAATTTTGGCATGGATTCCCAGGGATACTTGTGAGTATGCATATGGAAATAGTGAAATTAATTTGTTTTTTATGAGTTATTTGGGCTTTTGGTTTCCATTGGGCATGTGAATTTTGGGTATGAATTTTGGTAAATAATCAAAATTATTTGATTTTTATGATTAAATTGGGGTTTTTGTTTCCATTGGTTTACATTGGTTTCCATTGGCCATAAATTAATTTATTTTGGTTTAATTTCAAATTAGGGTAAATAAATTAATGAATTTAGGGAAAAAATGATGAGAAGGTTTGAGGAAAAGATGAGAAGAATTGACGAAAATACATCACAAAGAAGAGGTGGATGGCTTTGGCTCACATAAAACGTGTTCTCCCACTCACGTTCTTCTCTGTCCAAGCTCCAAGAGCGCTGCGATGCGGCGAAAATGATGGGCTCAACTCGTTTTAAACAAAAAATAGGTTTTTATAAACCCGAGCGCATTTATTCAAAGCAAAATGGAAGCGCGATTTTCTTCAATAAAATGGGCGCGCATTTTGTTCTACTATCCTAATTGGCATGCCTGTTGGAATCCTTGGGATTAGGGTTGGCAGGGTCAAGATTGCTTGGGATAATTTCTATTTTATGGATCAACAGTGATTGACTTCACTTTACCATTGCATCTAAAAGGCCCCTCAACTTTTTGCTCTCACCTATATATTCTAGTCCACCTTGTCCTCCCTAGATCCATCCTTCTCTCCAAGGTAATTTTCCCTCTCCCTCCTATAAAGGGACCTCATACCTTAACCAAAATCATCAACACTTAAATGGTTGGTCCTCATGATCTTATGAGTCTTAAAAGAGGTGTTGGAGAAGAGATTGGAGGAGGTGGTATCAATGCAAATTCACGTATAACATTGTAAATGCTTCTTTATGGCTTTCCATTAATACAACTTCGGTTATGTTCTTCTATACGTGCTTATATTTAGGTTGACCTTACTTGTAGGATTTTTAATGCTTAACTTATAGGAAAAGGAAGTTCTTTGTCTTCTCTCTTCAAGATCTACTCAAGTTTGGATCTTCGGACATCAAGCCTAAAGGCTTGAGTAGAGAGAATGATTGTCATTAAAGAGGTATTTCGTCTATTCTCCCTTACTCTTCCTCTTTCTTGCATTTTTATATGCATAAGGTCTGGGTCTAAAAGAAAGTTAAGACCCATTTGCTTTGCTTTTGTTTGATGTCTTAAAGATCTAAAGAATTTTTTGCATATCCAATAAGGATTCAACCTATCCATAAAGGTATTTCCTACTCGAATGTGGTTAAGAAACTAATCCATAAAACATTAAACTAAATTAAAAAAAAAAACCGACATAAACTTAACTCTTGAAGTTGAAACTTGATGTCATACCTCCTTTATAGTCTCATACTTTATAGTGTACCACCCTCCTTTGATGGTAAAAGAAAGGCCGTTCTCTTAGGTTCTCTTGTTCTACAATTCCACTCAACACCGACAACAAACATTAAAATACTCAGCAACGAATAATAACATGAGGAGACTCAACACTAAGGTTTATAGTCTCTTTCATGATGGTATTCCTTGAAAAAAAATCATAATAATAAAAATAAATAAATAAATAAATATATAAAAACAACAACACAAGTCGAAACAATCAAGCAAATCCCCCAGAAAAGGAAAAAATCACCTTCACCTTCATTTCGGTGGGGAATTTTTTCCTCCTATTCCACAAGTCATACACTGGATCTAAGATAACTACATTGATTTTGGTGAGTACCGGGAGTTTGGATGAGTGTTTTGCAAGTTCTAGATGTGGGTGTTGACTGGACTTATCTTGCTATGTTTTAAAAAAAAATCTAAATGCTTCCATTATTTTTTATAATTTTGTTTTACAAAATAAAATGTTATTTCTTCATTGTGGATGTTATTTTTCTTATGTTAATTCTTTGTCATCAATATATAGATACACCATATGGGCATGCCTATTAAACCAAAAGCATAAGAGACTCTATCCAAAAATTTTGATATTTGTTTTGAAATAGAAATTCTAGATTCATTATGTATATTGTATTCATTATCTATGCCATTTTCATATGGCTATTTTTTGTTTTCAATATATATAAATTGTAGTGCGTCTGTTTTATAGTAGATACTAATACAAATACGATTCAATACCAAAAAAATAAGTAACTGAAAAGTCTAATACTAATAAAATACGGAAGTAAACTTCTTATATATAATATTTTTAATTAAATATACAACAATATATATAATATTTTTAATGAAATATACAATCATATCTATAACATTTATATATAGTTAAACATATACAATATTGTTAATAAAACATTGAATATCAACCATTAAATTTTAAACTTAATTTTTCTTTTAAACATATTTTTTATAACCAAAATTACTTTTTAGAAAACAAAAAGATAATGCCCATGGTATTAGAGAAAAAACTCTTAGTTATTAAGAGTTATTAATTATCTTAAGAAGAAAGTAAATAATATTTACCACTATTTACATTGAAATTCATTAATTAATGTTTAAAATTGTGTTAGGGTTAATTTTTGACTCCCTAATGAGCAATGATGTAAGTGGTTTTGGGCACATGGTTTTGGTAACTAGATTTATAAATCTAGTGTTACTATAATAATTGCATATTTAGTTTCTTTGGCATATTTTTATTCCTATTAAATTGAATTACTAAATATGAAATTGAAAAGTATTTATTTTAGAGTGTTTTAATAATTAAAACTTGTTTTCTTAAAACTAATTTTCAAAATTAACATGTATTTGTATTACACATAGATCTAGATATTTGTTCAAAATTTCAGTACACAAAAGGTCAATACGACCAAATTATGCTACATTCTATAGATTCTAGATTTTTTTAATAGTAGAAACTTAAGAAAAACATTAAATTGCATAATTAAAAATCTTTAAAATCTTTAAAAATCTTATAATGCGATCTTCTTTTCTTAATGCTCTTTTTTCTTAATTATAAATATGCTTATGTTTGTCTTTACCTCATTAATTTGTTTTCTTTATTTTATGATATAATTCCTAAATACTTAGTCATTGTAGTTGTGTTTGTTTTAAATGCTTCTAAGATTGCATAGTTTTATTTTACTATGCCATTGAAGATGCTATTAAAATTTAATTTATACTTTATAATAAAAATAAAACATTTATTTTGACATATGAAATTTGTTTTTCATACTTTTAAGAATTTTTAAAACCATTCTACCACGACACTAACCTTGCAACCGTTTACATAATGTTTTAGATTTAAAATATGTTGTCGCTCTCATATTTTTTTCCACTTGCATTGGATTTTCTAATGTTAATAATTTTCAAAATATTATTAATCATTTGCATTGCCTTTTTTAATTTCAAAATTTTCAAAATCACTGAATTAAATTTGTATTAGCAATTGGCTGTCACTTTAATTTATTTGTATTCTTAATCTTATAAAAATATTATAATTATTTACATTTTTTTTAGTTTTATAACACCATTATCATTTACCATGGTATAAGATATGATTTGTGGAGATCTAGCATTTTCTAATTTTATTTTACTATGAGGTCGATCTTTATTAATTTCTAAAAATAAAATAATATATATTTAATTTATATCGAGAATTCTAACATAATGTTATTAATTTATTTTATTTTATAACATCATAATTATTTACCATTTTTTAAGTTTTATAAAGTCATTAGATCATGCTCTATGATGTAAAATATGATTTCTACGCATCTCTTTGAAGGTTACATAACATTGCCTTATTTTATTAATATGCAAGACCTTAAGTCTTTCAAAATAAGCTCTATTTTCAATAATTTTCAAAGTGTAAAATGATTTATATTTCAATTTAGTCTTTCAAATGAAATGGTCATTTAAATATTATTATTTTTGAAATTTTAAAATATTTTCCAAGAATAAAATTTTGTATAAGATATGACATATCTTTATTTTAATTTCAAATTTGCTTTTTCATTTTCATTTTCAGAAGACAAAGTTCCAAATTTTTGTTCCAAATTTTTATATGCTGACGCACTTGATATACATTTATTTTAATTTCAAATGTCTTCCTTTATTTAAATTTTCAAATAGAAAAGTTAATATATATATAAACGTTGACTCTACAATGTGGGCTTCGGCGCAATAGATACGGTCGTTGGTTTTGGAATCCCCTGGTGTTGGTGTGCATCTGAAGAGGCAAGGCATGCCATAAGGAAATTTGAAAAGCCAGTGCTGATGACTATTGGTGAGGATGTCAGTTTAAATGATATTGTATTGACACATGCTATGACTTTGGTGGGTCAGTTTAGCGGTCATAAATTCAACTCTATGGGTGTTAAGAATTGGGTAACTACTACCTGGATGGACCATATCAATATGTGCCCTTATGTCTTTCTGCTTCAGAGGGGATGGATTGCATTTAAATTTTTTTCAGAAGCTGATGCAGCATTGGTTCTTGCTGGTGTTTGGAGATGGGATCATGCAGGATTGCTTCTTAAGCGTTGGACGCCCCTTTTCGATCCAAGAAGTGAAAGGTATGACCTATTTCCTATTTGGGTTAAGTTACCCAATCTCCCATTTGAACTTTGGTCTGTTGATTTCTTTACGCTGGTTGGTAATACGTTGGCGGCACACCTGGAAACGAATTTATCCTTCCTTGAGTTGGGTGTCTGTTGTATGGGTAAAGTTTTAGTACTTCTTGACCTGCGGAATGGGATCATTGCTGATATCTTGATTAAGAGGGGGGTTACCAAATTTTTTCAGCCTTTCGATTACATGGGGGTTCCCTTCTGATGCAATAGATGTCATTCCTATGGGCATTTGATTTCTGATTGTACTTTGTCTTTCGGTAAAAAAGATGTCTCTGTATCTAAATCAAAGTCTGTTTGGTGGGTCAAGAATGGTGGGAAGAATCTGGGGGATAATATGGGTTTTGTTAAGGGTGAGGGGTTGGTGGATATTTCTCTTAATCAATCTGTTCGCGGGGATGATTTTGATTCTCAGTCTATTAATTTGGCATCTCTTAAACCCCTTTGTATCTCCTCATTATCTGTATAGGAAGGACCTATGGATCTGTTTAATTATATGGGTGATTGTGTGGTGGACAATCTAACTTCCTGTAAGGATTCGACAGACTTTTCTCTGGGGGATTTAGGGTTTGTATCTCATTTAAGAGATATTCCTGTGACTAACAAGGGCTATTTTCTTCAATCGTGTTGAAAGGGTAATCAGGATTCTAGGGTTAATCATGCTATTGATCATGGTCCTTATGGGATTTCTCCTTCCTGTCCGGATTCTGATGCTTTTCCTTCGACGGTAAATTATGAGGGTTTGGTTGTTATTGGGGCACTTAGAGCAGTGTATGCGCCTTTAGGTGTACCTAGTATAATTGTAATGACCCTTAATTGCTGCAAGGTTGCCTAGTACTCCCAAAAAACTAGTGATCCGTAGGCTGATTAAAGAGCAGTTTTTAGATGTTTTATTTGTGAAAGAAACCATGTGTGCTAGGACTTTATTGGTGGGTGAATTGGAAATTATGCTTTGTGACTAGAAGTTTGTATTTTTTGATGCTAAAGGAAAATTTGGGGGTTTATTGTTGGGTTGGAGATATCGACATTTCCATCTGATTAATGCTTGGGTTATTTGTTCAGGTCTGTGTGTTACCCTTTTTTCCATTGAACTCAAAATGAATTTACGTTTTATGAATCTGTATGGTCCTTATGTGGATAGGGAATTATTTTGGAACAACCTATTAAAAGTGGAATGCTTAAAAAGTTCTAATTTGATCATTGGTGGGGATTTGAACTTTTCTGTGGGTTTCTCTGAAATTTGGGGGGATAAATCCAGAGTGGATAACTTATCTAATTTCTTCCTTATACCAACGGACGATTTCGGCTTAGTGGATATAGCTCTATCTATTATTCTCCCTACTTTGTCTAATTGTAGAGTTGGGAGTGAGAATATTTGTAAGAGATTGGATCGTTTGCTGTTATCGATTGATCTCCTAGATTGTAACCTTCATTTCAGGCAATGGGTTGGTTGTGGTGGGGATTCGGACCATCAGCCTATTTTTGTACAAGTTTTAAATAATGATCTTAGACACCGAAGTCCATTCAAATTCAATGCTAATTGGCTGGAGAATGATGATTTTGTTTCTTTATTAAAATCATCCTATAAAATCTTTGATGTTAGTTCAGGTGTGTCACCTACTTCTCAATTTGCTACGAAACTCAAGACCATCAAAGATGTTTCTATATCTTGGTCAGTTAAGAAAAAATATTAGGATAATAAGGTCCTTGTGGATATTGAAGCATTATTGATTGAGTCTTTTAATAGTTTGGGTTTTGGGTTCACTTCTGAAGAGGACAAATTTTCTATGGTTGAGTTGGAATAAAAAAAGAGAAATTTTTTATGTGAACGTGAACAGGAAGCTAGACAAAAAATCCGGGCTCTATGGTTATTGTTTGGTGATCATAATACACCTTTTTTCCATAAGTTTGCAAGTTTCAGGAAAAATATTAACACTATCTCGAGGATTGTTGATGATGAGAGAAATCTAGTTGAAGGTTTGTTCATCATTTTGAAGCCTTGTTCAAGGAAGAAAAGAATCTTCATCTCTCGGAAGTTGTGAAGAGTGGTGGTTTTTTTCCCACCTCTATTACTAAGGAATAAAATGATGATCTTATGAAGATTGTTACTATGCAGGAATTACAGTCCATTCTTTCCATGAGTAAGAATGATAAGAGCCTGGGTCCGGATGGGATACTGATTGAGGTATATAGGTCTCTTTTTGATGTCTTGGGTGACAATCTTCTTAGGGTTGTTGAAGATTCTTGAAAAAGTGGTAAAATCCCTGCTGTCTTTAATACTACTTTTATTTCCCTCATTCCCAACATTGATCATCCAAACTATTTTGAAGACTTTAGGCTTATTTCCTTATGTAATTACATTTATAAGGTTATTGGTAAGATCATATCTACTCGTATTAGAAATGTTTTGGGTCAATTCATCTCTGGTGAGCAGTTTGGCTTTCTTCTTGGTAGACAGATTCACGATGTCATGGGGGTTTTACAACATGGCATGCATACCATTCATAGTAAAGGTTTAAAGTCAGTGGTTTTAAAAATAGATTTGTCTAAATCCGATGATCGGGTGAGTTGGACCTACTTGCGGTTCATTCTTTCTAAGATGGGGTTTGCTGGATCCTTTATATATTGGGTTATGAGCAGTCTTTCTTCAGTTTCTTTTTCCTTACTTGTTAATGGTGCAACAACTTCTTTTTTGAAATTTGGTAGGTGGCTTAGGAAAGGATTCCCTCTAACACCATTACTTTTTCTCATTGTTGTTGAAGGCTTAACTAGGGTTCTTCTGAATGTTAAAGAGTGTGGGATTTATAATGGTATTTCTTTTCATAATGATATATCGTTATCTCATGTTCTTTTCGTGGATTACATTGTTATGGTAACTGATGGAATAGAGTAATATTTATCCTCGTTATATGAGGTTTTAATGGTTCTTTGCAAGCATCTCATATGAAGATAAATGAGGATAAATTTGCTTTGTATGTTTCTAATCTGGATGAGTCTGATATTATTACTTTACATAATATTTTTTCTTGTTTCTGTGGTTAAAATTGAGAATGGCATGAAGTACTTGGGCTTTCATCTCAAACCGTGTAGTTACCTACTGAAGGACTCGAACTGGCTGATTGCAAAAGTGGAAAAAAAGGATAATGAATTGGAGCTTTTGGTGGCTTTACAAGGTTGGTAAGTTAACATTGGTCAAAGCAGTACTTGAGCCAATCCCGGTATATGGATGCACTTTGGAATTCCAGTAGGTATTATAGAGAAGATCAGGAAACTATTTTTTAAATTCTTATGGTATGGAAATAAGGATTCATTTGGTGTCTCGTGGACCTCTTGAAAGACTCTGGCATGCCCAAAGTTTCTAGGGGGGGTGGGGGCTGAAAATCCCAGCAGTTTTTGCCAAAGAACTTGCAACTAAGAGTGTGTGGAATGTCATTCAAGGAACATGTCTGTGGGTTCAGATTGTTGTGCAGAAATATGTGTATCCAATGTCTTTATTGGAGTGGATTAGATCTTCTGTCAAGCAGAAAAGGAGCACGTCTATTTGTTGGAAAGCTATTTTATGGTCTTTTGATATTATAGGTAACAACCTTGTGTGGAAAATTGGGAATGGGGCTGATGTTCTCCTTGGGCTGGATCTATACTGGGTGGGATGCAAGTGGAGACACCTATTACGCTTTTCTTTGGTTGAGAAACTACATTCTCTTTGTGTCTTTTCCCTAAAATACATTGGAGCTCCTTGTTTGACTGTATCGATGGATCAAGGATGGCTAACTATTGTTCACCTTAGTTTAACAGATCATCTCGAGGTATCATTTTGGAATGGATATCTATCTACACAAAGAAATTCATGTGAGATTATCCAATGAGGATGATAAGTTGGTTTGGAATCTGTCCAAATCAGGTAGGTATACACCTAAAGAGGGCTATGTGCAATTGCTAGATAGATATGAGTTGGAATACTCTTGGTGGTGGAAAGTATTATGGAAACTAAATTGCCGACTAAAGGAAAAAATATTTTCAATGGTTTTTATTCTTTGATAAAGCAGTTACTTGGGATGTCATTTTTAGAAAAGGTAGGGAAGGTCTAGGAAGATGTTCTTTGTGTAAATTGGATGATGAGACCAGTTTACATCTTGGAGTGGAATGCCCTTTCACTCAGAGTGTATGGTTGAATATTGAGGATAAGTTAAGAATCAATAATCTTTGGAGTGGGGATTCTATGATAAACTGCATGAAGACATGGTGTCTTAATACGGAGGTTAAGAATATTATTTCTTTACCCATTATAGTTTTGTGGTTTATATGGAAAGCTAGAGATCAGAGTTTCTTTGAGGACAGTACCTTGACACCTTGTCAAGTATCTCTTTTTAGTTTGTGTCTATTGAAATATTTTTCTTAGGACAATTTAGTGGTGAATATCAGAACGGTAGTTGTTGAAAATATTGACAAAGCTTATCCTTTGGGGTATTTTGATGGCTTTGCTGCTGTTGAACCAAAAATATGTGGAGCTAGAGGTATGCTTTATATATATGATGAACATTTATTTTCCTATAAAGTTGGTTTATGTTAGAGGTAGAAACTAACTAAGAGGGGGGGTGAATCAGTTAGTTAATATTTTTCACCAAAATACTTCTTTTAACTTAGAATCAATAAACTTTATGGAAGTAAATCTTTGCTATGAATTCAGAGTTATAAACATAAGAGCAGATAACATAAAACACAACATTCAATCACAACATTTAATCACATATATGATACACAGATATTTCACGAGGAAACCCATAAGGGAAAAAACTCTTCTTCATATGATGTCAAAGGCTTCAATGGTTGTACATCACTTCTTATTTGAGCACCGACTCAAAGAGGCTACAACCTCTGAATGCAAGCACCAACTTGTTGAGAGAACCAAATCTCACTATAACCCAGCACCAACTAGGTGGAAGCACCAACTTCCAATTTAACCCAGCACCAACTGGGTGAAGACACCAATCTTCAATTTCTACAAGCACCCACTTGCAGACAGAGACATAAAGTCTCCCCTAGCACCTCCCTACCTCCCTTATTTGCTAGACTTTCCAATAGAATCAAAATGCAACAATATAGATAAGTCTCTGGTTACCAAACCACTCTTCTCTGTTCAACATCGGCTCTCTGCTCCTCTGTTCTATTCAACTGTTCATCACATTCTTCTGTTCCTCTGCTCTGCTGCTCTGCTCATTCAGTATCAGTTTACAGCACTGATCTCTTAATACTCTACACACTGTTACTCTCCTCAAAATAGCTCACAATCACAACTGTTTCTGCTCAATATATATATCATCTTCTAAGTTCATTTCTCTCTCTGTTTCATCGAAACAACATCCTCAAACCGTTACAGAAACGGTTCAGCTTCAACATCCTCAAACCGTTACAGAAACGGTTCAGCTTCAACATCCTCACGAACCCTCTGTACACATCGAATGATATATATTCGAACCATCTCTTTCTTTTTTTTTAGTTCCTTACTCTTCCTATTCCATCTCCTTTCGAATCATCATTACAAGCAGTTACTAAACGGTTCATAATTCAGGTTCATCATAACTGTTAATCCACCTGCTCGAATACTCTTCAAATCCTCAACTGTACAGGGCTCTTCATATTCCTCTTCAAATATTACACTGATCCAATATGGTACAATGGTTCAAAGAAGCGGCGGGTGAAATTTCGGAGCTCACACGCAACATCTCCTTCCACAACATCAGAGGTCGAAAGAAGATCTCCTTCCGCAACGTTGGAGCTCGCAAGCAACATCTCCTTCTGCAACATCGGAGGTCGGAAGAACATCTCCTTTCGCAACGTCGGAGCTCACAAGAACATCTCCTTCCGCAACATCGGAGGTCAGAGGAACATCTCCTTCCACAACGTCGAAAACTTAAATGCTGTTCAGAATGGATCGGAAGTCGGAACGATAAGCGCAACAGCGGAAACTTAAACCTTAAGGATCGGCGAAATAACTCGACGGAATTGGAAAAAAAAAGAGGTGGTGTGCCATCTGCCACTGCAGAAGACTTAGAGACAATACGTCCCGATGGAAAACCAGATGACAGCCGATTGAGCCAGAGTTCATCGGAGGAAAATATCGGAGCTCATTGCTTATCACTCTCCCGCAACGGCGGAAGTGCAGATGACTAAAACTTCCACAAGGCGTTCGATGGCAAGGCCCCAACAGCAAATGCTTTATTGCACACTCAAAACAGTCGTGAGGGTGCGCGGTTAACATTTGGTGATAACCTTTGGCGGAGTTTCCAGTTGGCATTTGACATATGGTTCCATTTTGGCACAGCTCTGTCATATATATATATATATATTCAAATCCTTGGCATGGCGGGAATGTCTCACGTACTTCGCAATTTTTGTGATATCCATTCGGTAAGTGGATTTTCCATAGACTTTAGTCTGAATCTCTAGCACCTCCCACTGTTCGATTTTCTCCGTTGATACCTGCGTGCCTGCCTCTTTTTCAGTAGATTGCCACATCCATTTGAAATCAGTTCCCCTTCTCTTTATAGAATATTGCCATCAATGACAATACACTAAAACTTTAAGACTGAGCACTAGCTACCATCTACTAGTCCTGAACACACCACTCTGAAAGATATTCCGACAGTTTAGGGATTGGCACTAATAATTTTGTACAGATTTGTACATTAAATATTTTACTTACCTTGGCTAGGGAGAATCAGATTTCAAAAATTGGGTGTGTGCAAGAAGATGAGGGACCTTTTTGTGCACGTTAGATGCAATAGAAACCTGAAAAATCAGGCATCCCTCAACTTACTTGGATTTTTTGAGATACTTATGCAAAATATCTTGCATTGAGTAAAAAACATGAAATGTAGGAAATTGAATCACCTTTCTGAATATATAACTTTTATGTATCAAAAATTTTCATAGCTATG
>LPNX010418098.1:47952-58996 GCA_001517045.1 Pseudotsuga menziesii | reverse complement strand
CCCAAAAAAAAAAAAAAAAGCAGGAACATGAACAATGAATCAATCCTTAACACCTAAAAGATACGTGAGAAAGGAAAATCTATTTTCAGTAAAAGACTTGGTGAAAATTTCTGCAATTTGATCCTTTGTAGGACAATAATGCAGTGTGATAGTTTTTTCATGCACTAGTTTCCCAATATAGTGCATGTGAACCTCATTGTTCTTTGTTCTTTGCTTCTTAACTAGATCACTGGAAATTTTGATGGTGCTATGGTTGTCACAATAAATTTCCACTGAAGGTGAAGTGTGAACCCTGAATTCTGTCAAGATTCCATGTATCCAAACTACCTGAATAGTTTCATTCATAGCTCCCTGATACTCTTCCTCTAATAAAGAGAGTGCAAGTGTTGCTTGCTTCTTGATGGACCAACAAATTGGCCCAGATGTGATCATAAAAAAAAATCCTCAAGTGGATTTCCTTCCCACCTCCTGCCCAGTCTGAATCTGTGAAGCCTATGAAATCAAGTTGTGCACCAACTGCATAATGAACCCCAAAATATCTAGTACCCTTTACATAGTGCAAGATCCTCTTTGTTGCCTTCCAATGCAGCTCATGTGGCTCCTGCATGTACCTAGCAACAACACTCACAACATAGAATATGTCTGGTCTCAAATGTGTGAGATATAGAAGGTTCCCAATGAGATGTCTATAAAGAGTGATGTCTACCAAAGGTGTAGATCCACCTTCTTCTAGTCTGATGCCACATAGGAAAGGACAAGGGGATGCCTTGCAGTCTTCTATGTGGAATCTCCTGAGCATGTCTGGTGAGTATCTCGACTGTGAGATCATGATTCCCGAAGTATTTTGACTTACTTTGAGAGCTATGAACTGTCTTAATAGTCCTAGATCAGTCATAGTGAATGCTTTGTTCAGGGATGACTTGATGTTTCTCAATCCAGCAGCAAAGTTTCTAGTAATGAGCAAGTCATCCACATAAATCATAATCAATAGCAAGAATCCATCTTTCTTATGCATGTAAACATTGCAATCTGATTTGCATCTTTCAAATTTCTGTGAGATAAGGATCCATCTTGGAGTACCATGCCCTTGGGGCTTACTTGAGTCCATACAGTTATTTCCTCAGTCTGCAAACTAAGGAAGGATCATCAATAAACCCCTTAGGTTTCTTCATGTATATCTCTTCCAAGTCACCATAGAGGAAGGCAGTTTTCACAGCCATGTGATGTACCTCCCATCTCTTGGAAGCTACAACTGCCAAGACAAGCCTGATGGAATCCATTCTAGCTACTGAAGCGAATGTCTCATTGTAGTCCAATCCTTGAACATGAGAGTACCCTTTGGCCACCAATTGAGCCTTGTACTTGGTTGTGGTTCCATCAGAGGATATCTTGGTCTTGTAGACCCATTTGCATTGAACAAGTTTCCTCCCTGGAGGTAAAGAGACAAGTTCCCAAGTTGTATTGTCATGTAGCGAATCAAATTCCTCATCCATAGTTTCCTTCCATCTAGGATCATGGCAAGCTTCCTTGAATGTTTGGGGATATGACCCCAACATCATGAAGCACCTCTCAGGGAGAAGTGGATCTATGTGGGGTAGTGCAACATTCTCTTTTTGAAATCGGTACCTCATTCTTCTCTTATCATTTGGATTCCAAGGACCATCTCCAGCTACTTCAATGAGCTGATGAGCCCATTTAGGCTGCTGAAATGAGGTATATGATGGATCTAGATCTAGATATATTTTAGGAGTAAGGTCAATATTTGAATCATGCTGGTCTTCTTCTTCTTCTGAATCTAAATCTGAAATGTTAGACAATAAATCTGTATCTGCAATAGGAAGTAAAGGAGTTTTGATACATTTATCTACTTCGAATATAAGTTGTGGTTGTATTGGATCTGAGTATGGCATGAAATGAGAGAAAGCATATGCCTTGGAGGCATGATCCGAAATTCCTTTCTCTATAGTCTTCCCAGTTGATATTTTTGTGATCTCCACTAATTCAAGGCCAAATACCACTTGCTTTGGTGAGCTCGTGTAAGTCATCTGGTATACATGCAACAGATTAGCTGGAAGAGAGGGCACATAGAGGAAATTTCTAAACTCAACATGATGGATTTTAATGGAACCTATTCATGCTGCTGGAATTTGGGAGTCATCAACCATATGAATAGTAAGCCCTCCTGTGAGGTTGATATTGGAGAACGAATCCTTGGAAGCAACCATGTGGTTGGATGCTCCATAATCAATCAAATAGGTTGTTGACCGAGAGAGGCAATATTTAAAGGCATGGCACATTTCATGATCATCTATCAATTTTCCATCATCAAACTTATTTCTTCTTTATGGAAGAGCAATGTTGTTCTTCTTGAGGAGAGATGAGAGTCGGTCGATATGCTTCTTCATACATTGGTTTTCAAGATGAAAACCCCTCATACAATAGGGACACTTTGTCTTTTCAAACTTTTTCTTCTTCTTGGAGCATCAAGTTCCTTCAGCAAGCTTCTGACTCTCTTTAGGATTCAAATCAGATGCTTTAAGATCCTTCCCCTTATGCCTCGCTTTAGCTTGTGCATTGGTAGAGTCTGTCACTAGAAGAGATTGGTTTTTGGAAGTCTAGAGAACTTCCATCTGGACCAACTTCTCTTGCTCCTATATTAAGGACTCGACAAAACTATCAAGTGAGGGCATCTTCCAACTGGGAATGGAATCTCTTCCGCAATGGAAGGTAGAGACAAATACCAAATACTCAGAACCTATTTTGCTAAGTATGGAGAGCAAATGTTGCTCATACTTTCTCTCTATTCCGCATAGGCTACATTGAAGTGCAAGAGACTTGGATCTTGTAAAGAATTGTTGTATGGTCTTAAAACTGATGGGCTGTAAGGCTATTAGCTCATTCTCCAAAATGTGCCCCAAATATCATCTTTCTTTCCAAACAATACTTCAAGCTTATCCCAAGTTTCTTTTGGAGTCCTTAAACCTTCAAGGTGGAAGAGGAGATCTATGGAGATGTGACTACATAGAAAGCTAAAAGCTTCTTCTAAGCAGTTCAAAAACTTGTTTTTCTCATCCAGATGATGGGTTTAAACCTCCCTTCAAATTGTCATCCTTAACAGACCCTTGTTGCGCAAAGAAACATGCATATCTTCCCTCCAATAAACATAGCTTAAGGTTGTTAGGATTCGGGGTGTAAAAGATTGAGAATCCATGAATTCTATTTCTGATTAGACAATATCTTCAATCAATCTATGCAACACCTGTAAGAATTAAATGAAAAAACAAAACCAATTTGCACTATCAATCCTTCCCTCTCAACATCTACACTTTTTCAGGGTCTATCACACCTGCACCACCACTCTGAATAAATTCAGAGGAAGCAAGGCACTCTTTGTGGGAATTTTGTGGAAACCCAACTTCTTTTGGTGTACAATGGGGAGTAGATGGACTTGAAGCTTTCCTGAGGAGGATTTGATACCATGTTAGAATTAATATGTCATTGATCTTCAGGCAATGAGTGCTATTTTAATCTTAATTATTTGCAGTGAAAAGGAATGAATAATACCCACTGAACAAAACAAATATCACAGGAAACAGATAAGAATTGATCAATATAATTACATTATAAACTTCATTAACCCCATGATCAATATACAACAGTGTTACATAAGGGAGAATTCGAATCATGTGGATAGGATTCAAATCACCAACTCAATATGACTGCATGGCTGACTAGAAGTTTCTAAATCACTATCGGAGTTCAACTGGATAACTCCATATGTCTAATCCAGTCTCTCAATCAGTAAAAATCAATCAAGCCAGTCTAATAGCAGT
Source organism: Pseudotsuga menziesii (assembly GCA_001517045.1). Taxonomy (NCBI): domain Eukaryota; kingdom Viridiplantae; phylum Streptophyta; class Pinopsida; order Pinales; family Pinaceae; genus Pseudotsuga; species Pseudotsuga menziesii. The sequence goes on along the minus strand of LPNX010418098.1, from coordinate 55,163 downwards.
GGTAGGTGAGAAGTAGGTGAGAACTGGCACCTTCCCACATGAAACCATACATAAATGGCACTAACTGAACTGGATGATATCTAACTGAATCTAACTGAAGGATAACTAAGCTTGACTAGTCACCAACTTCCAACAATGGAAGGAGGTTGGTGTCATTACTCCCAGTGACTCCTAAATTGTAGGGATTGGTCTAGGAGGAACCTAAGCTGATGCATGAAGGTGCATTCAGTTCCAGTTATCCTCTTTTGGTGCTCCCCACACTCTAGTGACTGGTACATGTGGCCTCATTAATCCAAGTGTACCCAATGGTACTAGTGGACCCAATAATAACTAAATGACTCCTAAGTTAGGTAAACATAATCTAACAGATAATTTAGACAAGGGAGGATTATAAATCCTAACATTTCCACATACACTTCCTCCTCGACTACACCATTCAAGAAAGTTGTCATGACATCCATCTGGTGTATTTTCCATTTAATAACGGTTGCCAAAGAAAGTATGGTCCTAATGGAAGTGTAGCTTTCCACATGTGCAAATGTCTCTTCGTAGTCTATGTCTACTTTTTGTGAGAAGCCTTGTGCTATGAATATCGCCTTGTATTTCTTGATGTTCCCATCTACAGCATGCTTGATCTTGTAGATCCACTTCGAAGTCATGACATATTTCTTCTCCAGTCTCGGAACAATATCCCAGACATCATTCTTCATGATCGATTGATATTCCTCAATCATCACATCCTTCCATTCTTTATTTTTTGTAGCCTCTTAATAGGTGGAAGGTTCTTTATCAATGATGTCACACAGTAGGGACACATATCTATTGTAGGTATTTTCCCTCTTTCTATCTCTATGTATTTCGTCTAGAGCGCCATACCTTTCAGCTTCTCGTAAGGGCTCCCGTTCCCATGCTGGTTTCCTCTTGTGGGATTCCTTCTCAAGGAATGTCTCTATCGGCTCTTGTGATTCTGTCATGTTGTGATATTCAGGGTCTTCAGGAATTGCTTCTCCAATTTCCATGTCTCAGACTCTCATCTCTTTAGGTTCCTTGACTTCCTATATAGGAGTCCTTCTAGATCTGAAGTATGTCGAGTCTTCATCAAAGGTTACATATCTAATGATGTTGATCTTCTTGAATCCTAGGAAGTACATTCAACGGGACTTTGATGTATCACTGTATCCTATGAATATACCCTTCCTCCCAAAAGGATCAAGATTGGTCCTTTTCTCCTTTGAGACATGTATGTACACCGAGAAACCAAATATTCTCATATGGTTGACTTCAGGTTTCACTCCCGAGAAAGCCTCTTCAGGAGTCTTGTTTTCAAGTACTTGATGAGGAGTACGGTTCTGTACATACAGGTTTTCTTGTTTCCTCCGCCCAAATGTGCATGGGAAGGTCCTAGTCAAGCAACATTGCTTTCGTTGCTGCCATTATGGTCTGGTTCTTTCGTTATGCAGTCCCATTCTATTGAGGATTGTATGCAGTGCTCAACTCCCTCTTAATCCCAGATTCTCCGCAGAGTTCCTTGAATTCTACTGAAGTGAACTCTCTGCCATTATCTGACCATAGAATCTTGATCTTCCTATATGTCTGGTTCTCGACTAAGGATTTATATTCTCTTTCAAGAAATATATCCAAGTCTTACGTGAAAAATCATCTATAAAGGAAACATAGTACACATACCCACTTAATGAGCTAGAAGACATGGGTCCACATACATTCAAGTGTACTTTATCCAATATTCCTTCAGCCTTTCTCTCACTGCTAGGAAATGTATTCTTTGCATTCTTTCCTTTTGCACATCCTTTTCAAATGACTTCATGCTTTGCTTAGATCTCTGAAAATATTGAGACTGATTTTCTTTCCATTGGTAGTGCTCTGTAGTGCACATTTGCAACCCTTCTGTGCCATATTTCATTTGGTTCAATCGACTCATGAACCAATTATTTTTCAGGTTGTCCCTTCAAATTGTACAAGCCTTCATCTTCTTCTCCAATTAGTGGTGCATTCTCTATTATCTTTCCTCTGGGCCACAGCAGAAATTGTCCATCAACAAATGAAACCCTAATTCTCTTTGCATCTAATGCATATATGGAGAGAATATTCTTCTTTGGTCCTGGAACATATAACACATCCTTCATCTTTAAGGATTTCCCAGAGTCAAGCTTGTATGAAGCTTTGCCGCTTCCTTTTATGGGGTATTTATAATAATCCCCAAGTTTTACCTTGTGAGGTGACTCATTTTTAGACATATTGATGAATGATTCCTTGTATCTTGTCATGTGTTTGGAAGCTCCACTATCCAGGAGCCAATGATTGCTTCCCTGTGTGATAGTTTCAGTAAGTGTTGAGCTTAGCACATACTTTTCATTTGAATCATCCTTCTCTCGTTTGAATATTTTGTTTTTTGGTTCATCATCTTTGCCAATATGATCATGGTGTCTCCTTTTCTCGATGGGACAATATCTTTCAAGTGTCCCTTTTCATCACAAATATAACATCGAACATTTGAAATATCTCTTTTGGTCTTCTTTGGTTTCTTGTCCTTCTTCTTGTTGTGATGAAAGTTCTCCTTCTTCTCCTTCTTCTTGAATTTCTCCCTGGTGTAAACTGCGATATCTTGATCGTCAGTTTCTCCCATATTTTCTTCTCTTGTCACAAGTATAGCTTCTTCTTGTGCACATTCTTCTCGAGTTTTCTGAAATAGATTAGCTTCCTTCTTGCACAAATCCCTTGAATGAATGAGTCCCATGATCTAGGGAGACCATTCAGGGTAGTCATTACAATTTCTCCCTCTTCAACATTCTCTTCAACTGCTTCAAGTTGTTCTTTGATTTGAGCAACCCCTGTAAAGTAATATTGTATAGTCTCAGAGTTCTGTATCTTCACATTCTTTAGCTGGTTCCTCAACGTCATCTTCCAGTTGATGTTCTTCCCTTCGAACATGTTTGTCAAAGCATCATATACTTCCCTCGGTTTCTTGAATGCAGACACATGGGGGGTGAGGTGATACTTGATAGAATCTGCAATGATTCTCTTAGCCTTATCCATGCTTTTCTTATGAGTAGGCTTATCCTCATCTCCCTCTGTTTTTGGAACATTTCCAGTGATAAACTGATCCAAGCCATTTTCTTCAAGGATCAGGGAGATTTTGTACTTCCATGCTTGGAAGTTATCAACCCCTCCAAGATTGTACTCAAGCTGAGTATGGCAAGTCATCTTTTCAAAATGAGAACCTCAAATGGAAATAGTAAGGATTTGGATTTTACCAATTTGAGGTGTTCGACCAGGTTCTGGAGCATGCTGACCTAGGGATTGTTAGAGAAACCCTAATTTTCAAAAATTGGAGTTTGGGAATTTTGTTTGGACATAAATATGTTCCTCCTTGAGGTGAGTTTCTCAGCTAGGTTACTTTCTGAAAATTGAGGTGTTAATCCTCTGATACTTGATGCCCTAGTTCCTCCTGACACTAGTGACAAGGTCAAAAATGAAACTTCTCTGATTCAGAAACTGTCTCCACAAAATATGTTCCCTACTGAGTTGAGTTAGCCTGGCCCTATTTTAATGATGATCTATGGAGAGAACACCTTTAGCTAGGAATCCCTAGTTCCTGCAGTTGTACAACTCCTTATTTCAGAGAGGCTCTGATACCATGTTTATTTTTCTTAAGACCTGATTAGATTATATAGGATTTTTATCTAAAAGCTAACAAGTACAACAAGATGCATAATATATAAAAGATACATGAGACACATAGATTTTCACCGAGGAAACCATAAAGGAGAAAACTCCGCAAAATTCCTTATAATAGTAAGATGATCAAAAGCAGTAATAAGAAGTATTCAATGGCTATCTATCTCTCCTCCTCTAACTATCTCTCTCTCTCTCTCTCTCATGCAAACTTGAGAGTGTGAGGTGTGTATAAATGAGGGATAATTCCTCCCTATTTATACATTTTCAAGTCATGGACCAAACATAATACTCGAGCCTACATGTCTTCTCACATAGGGCCCACTTCTCCTAGAGAGACTACAAGTACATATTACATGATGTTACATTGGGGACTCTTTCCCCGACTTACAACGGAGGTTGTACCTCAATGTATAGACACAATTTACACATCCTGTAAAGGGATAACACACATCCCCAATGGGGGTACAACAACATACAATGATAATTCACATCAGAATATCTTCCGAAGTTACAAATACATCAACACATAAGACCATCCTTCCTTTATTTATATGAGAGGTAAGGGAGGCCAACAATACTATGTGAGCACAAGCCCTTAGAAGCAACATGTGTTTTCCCTTATAGGCCACACAAGTGAGATGTTCAGTGTGGAGTACACATGTCATGCTCCAATGATGATTTGCATAATAAGTACTCCAAGATGATGTTGATACTAAAGGAAAGTTTACACCACTCCATCTCGAGCCTCCACAAAATTCATTTATCCTCCAAAGTAAAGTACTCCGTTGGCTCAGGTACCCTCATCAAGAAGATTGTTGAAATTTTAGGCATATTCAAGCCATCTACAATCCTTTGAACAAGAATCCTCCATGATGTACAATAATCCATCCCTTATCGGGCATTCTCCAACCAAGTGAATTCTCCATGTGGCTATGATGAAGTGTGTCAACCATTGAGGCAAGAGATTTTGAATGCTAAGAGAAGAACACTAATTCCAACAATTGACTAATAAATCTATCTCAAGTGCATATCCATCATGAACCATTTATCATGCTACAATCCATCTCAAAACATCCAAGGGTTGAACATACACCATGCACCCCAAATTTCATGAAGCACCCCCAAACATGGTATACTTACTTTAAGAGTAACTTGAAAATATTACACTCCCTATATATACGGAAAGTGTTTTCATTCACACTTTTCATCTCCCTCCACATCTCTACCAAACATGTTATCTGCAAATCAGTATTAGTTTTGGTTTCAAAATCAACCACTATTGTATGAAACAAGATTGTCAACCATGTTATCAAAATGTTTCGATCCTCCAATGAATCATGATTGATTATGAATATATAGGATTATCCTCCTCGAGAAAATACCAACTATTAACCTCCATCATCCTTAACATTTGGTTCACCATCAAAGAGAATCACATCCTGAACTCTCCAAAACATCCTACAAAGACAAACACATCTTCGTACTTAAGGTAAAACTTATGGTATAGTCATCGAACTATGCAAGGTTTTAATCAACCTATCATCATGAGAATCCTTTGTTGATTAAATTTTCATTGATGCCAATAGTGTATGGTCATTGATGTCAACAGTTCCTGGTGGGGTTGTGGTTGTATTGGTCTTATTACTCTTGGAGACCCTGAGATTCAAGGGTTGGTGTGTGTTATTTGTTTAGTTGTTAGATTCAAAGGAGTCCTTTTGTGGTTTTCCAAGCCCAATATTGAATCCCTTGGAGGCCTTGGGACAAATCCTTGGTTAGCCATTGACTTGGTAGAGTCTCCCTAAGATGCATCTTGGTCCCTTCTGAAGTCTAATTGATGTTCTACGTTTTTCCTTTTATATGTTGTGATCCATTGATTTCTTGTTGAATGGTTGATGTGGTAGTTTATTCTTTTTAGCTCACATACATTTAACTTGTGCCCTTATCTTGATGGTGAATCCCGTGTTCTCGACAAGAAGAAATGACCCATTCTGTGGTCATTTAAAATGGCATACTTGGTGAAGCTTGAAGTCCTTGAACCTTGTTGGTGTTGATAACCCTTTGTCTTTACATAGTCTCCTTGTTGGTTTATGTTGAGGTCTTTGAACCCATCCATTTTGATTCTTTGATGCTCTAGTACCCCTTCTCCTAGGGTTCTTGAGACTTGTGGTACTTTGGGTCTTTTGAACCCATACACTTGGAACTTGGACCTATTTAGAGACATGGTGTGGAAGCCACACAAATGAAGTCCTTGCACAATGAATTGGAGGCTCATGATGAGGTGATTACTAAACATAGGAAATAATTAATTAATGATAATTAATAAATTGAATTAGTAAATTGACCAAATGTAAGGTCATATCAGTCTAAATAAGGTGAAAAAGGGGAATTACAATCAATTTTAATAGTGTCTTGTGTCCACATGATGTACACATAAGTTTGTATATATAACACAAGAGTTACACACAATTGGGAGGTGAATAGAAGCTAGAGATCGATGATCACTGAGGCTCCCATAAGTCTTAACATAAGATTTTTAAGGGTTGCTACAACATTTGTCATAGTCTCAAGTTTTTGGAGGAGTTTCGAGTTAGTAGTCCGAGGTTATCACATTTTCGAGGTTGGTAGAAATTAGTTGTTGTTTTCAAGACATATTTATATCTTACACTTGTCACAGTTTCGAATGTTTGGAGGAGTATCTAGCTGTCAGCATTTGGAGGATTCCATGGTCCTGAGTTTTTTGGAAGAGGAGTCTACCTTTGTCACAGTCCCTAGCAGCTGAAGGAGCAACCTGTTAGCAGTTGAGAATTCTACCTTTGTCACAGTCCTAAGAAACATACAGTTAGCCTTTGGAGTATTTTGAGGAAGAATACATTTTACTATTCAACTTGTCACAGTGGGAAGGTTTACATTCAGTCTCAATTTTGATATCACGGTTTCGAGTTGTGGAAGTTTTGCATCTATCCAGGTCTGTCACAGATTCAAGGTTAAGACCCCATCTCACTTAAATGAAGGTATGTATATGATGAAAACTTTGTAACTTATGAAAACAGTTTGTATAACGAATAATTCCTTCATTTAGATGACAACATAGTGGTATATAATGATGTATAGCTATAGTGATGGACAATAATGTAAAATGACAGTTATGTATGACAGTGATGTAGAGATGACGAAGCAGTTTGTTTGAAATAATGATAGTGATACAATGATGTATAGTGATGCAATAATGTGTGTTTTCTAAGTGGTGACAGTGATGCAATACAGTGATGATAGTTATGCACAATTACCATGGTTATGAGAAGAGGTGATCAATAGTAAGTACATTGATCAGTTTTGACAAGTCCACAGGTTCAGTTCAGAAGTACAAGATTATTCTTCTTTAGGGTGGTAGGGTGGTTCTAGGGCTCACAGCTAAATTCTGTGAGTAGATTTGTTTTAGCAATTCGTCACTTGTAGCTGAAAAATACTAAGGGGTTGTTGTTGGGATATTATAAACCCACTTCATACTTAGTGTT
>LPNX010418098.1:0-45139 GCA_001517045.1 Pseudotsuga menziesii | reverse complement strand
CTCTGCCTCTCTTGCTGCAATCTCCCTTGGAAGGGTCTTTGAACCAATTCTTTGTTTTCTGAACAAAGTCAAGGGATTCTTCGACAGGCTCGCTTGATTTCTTGATATTTCTAGACCATTTTGGATATGTTTCCTTGCCATTGAGGAAATCACCAACAATAGATGCTATAGATTTCATTTTTACAACTATTAGTGTAATTTACAATATTGATCTTAATATGACAAAGAGAAAAACAATAACCTTGCAGGTCTACAGTCTCTGCCAAGGTGAATACAATGCAAGTTTATAGCATGTATATTAGTCAATACAAAATATATCAAAAAATATATATCGATCACTAGAAATAGATGATATTCTTCAGCATAAAACACAGTCTTCAACGCAGCAAGCACTATATATCAGTCACAAGAAATAGATGATATTCTTCAACATAAAACACAGTCTTCAACGCAGCAAGCACTATATATCAGTCACAAGCTGAATGAGGGCATGAACTAGCTTCATGCAATTGGTAATGGCGTGAATATCTCTCTCCACGCAGCTTCAATCACCACATTCAGCTCCACGCAGCTCCACTCAGGCAACACTTTCCACCAACGCAGGCAGCTCTTCAATCTCAATGCAGATATATATACAACTCTCCACAATCACAGGCCCATACAACAATCACAGGCCCAAACTCATACTCAACAATTCATAATTCATGTGCTCGTCTTGGAAACAAACATGAACTCATACATTAAATTATTTTCTCTTCAAAATATGAACTTATACATTAAAAATTGGGCCAAAGACGCCCCATTCAGCTCATGCCCGGTATACTTCAGCGCCACAGCAAACTCACGCAGAAAAATAGGTCAAAAATAGGGTTTTTGTATGAAGTCGCAGCACTCTTTCAGAGAAATAATAACTCTCCAACGCATATATTATTCCTCCAGCACATCATATATTATATTTTGCTGTCAACAAAAAAAGGTTTACCTTCGTTCAATATTAACGCAGCTTTCACACAGATATATATGTAGAATATATATCACAACCGTCTAGTCTTCAACTCAGGCTCTTTAGGTTCACTCCACGCTGGTCTTCAGCAGCAGCGAATACACAACAAAGAAATCCCCGTATATACTCAACAGATCGTAGCAAGCATAATATCATTCAGCAATCTTCTCAGATTCCACGCAGGCAGTCTTCAGGCCCATAGCACACACAAGAGCGCACAGCAGAGCCGTAGCAGGTCGTAGCAGTCTTCAACGATCAGTTGTCTTCTCAGCTTCCATGGTCCTTCATGCTGACAGCTCCATGCAGACAACAAGAAAATTAGGGTTTAGGGTTCCCCGAAAACGGCGCCAGCAAAATATTCATACAACACGCCCATTCAAAAAATGTGCAGCGATACCAGCAGCCACCTATATCGCAGTCTCTGAGAAGTTGAGGCAGGATCTGTAAAGCACTGCAGTGAGCTCGGTTCAAGAAAGCCACCAAAGGATTTTAACTCATGCAGACAATGGATTTTAACTCACGCAGACAATGGAGTCTTCATGTATGTGTCACAATATAGCAACGGCGCCAATGTTGCAGCTAACGATTCCATCAAGATATAAACTGGGAATCGATTCAGTTTGCAGAGTAGCAATCAAAACATGCTCATTTGATTTAATTAACTGGTACTTGGCTCATTAAATTACTAGAACGAAGGAAAACCAGCATTCACGGATACTTATAATAACTCAGAAATTTATATGCACTCTCAGGCAAGATTTTGATGCATTGTTACACACCAGCAATATATAAAATATTTCTTACAGCCTTCTCCACGCAGGTCATAGCTCCACGCTGGTGTAACAGGTCGCAGTTCTACGCTGGTCTTCACGCAGAATAATATTCATACGGGATTTAGGCTCACTCAGAAATTTTGCCAGTCTAAGAGAGAGTTCCCATACCAGAACGCATTTACAGCTAGAGTGGAGATATGCAAATGAAGAGGTCGCAGCACAAAGCTTCAACGTGAAAGAATTAGGGTTAGGTATACATCAAACATATACATCAAACGTATGAGCAGAAAATGCACATAATGAATGCGCAGGGGCAGACTGGCGATGGGAAGGCAGCCTGAAATAGATATGGCAGAATGAAGGTCTGGCACGCAGAATGGCAGGCAGGAGTTATGGCAGACAACCTGGCTCTGATACCACTTGTTAGGTATAACTCCCAATTCAATTATATTCATGGCTGAAACATTTATTTATACATTACAATGTGGTGGTTGAGAACCAACCTTTTCACCTTCCTATCTATTCATATTCCTATTAATTATTTATTTACAATAATCCCGACGGATTATTCTAACACTTAGGATAACAACATTTAATCATTTTTTATTAAATTCCTACCTACTAGCCTAGATAGTTGACATCCACTTGCACAACTTGGTCAACACTTTCCATATATACCCCAGGAGTGACTTTACCCTGATTCTGGCTAGATCCGATCAACTTTATTGACTGCCAGAATTAGTAACTGTGCCTTCCTGCATATTTTGTCTTTATATTTATTTTATCCCGCTTTTCAGAGGATAAGGTAAAGCTAGTCAAGTAGGAAACTTATATCTTTTGTTGTCAACGCATCCTCCATGATTTTCTCTCCATATTCCATGTTTAGCATGGTTTTCCATCACTCATGACAACTCACTCATGGTTCAGCCAATTCATGAGGTCCTTTATAGATTTGGAAAGTGCTTTAACTACCTATGGGGGTTTATCATATTTGGTAAGTCAGCTTTATGAGATAGCATGAGTTGTCTCCTAAGCGACTCGAATTTACCTATGAATGATTTATTATTTAATGTACACTATGTTGATCAATAATACATGGAAATATATTGTATCATTCTTCACTTCTCTTGTATTCAATCTCTTTATTCTTCTCTCTATTTTCCTTGTGCATTCTTGTGAGAATTATCTTGTAGCTAGATCTACGTCCTGCAATTTTCTTCTTAGATTTAGAGCTATTATTTCTACATGGTATTAGGGCTCTCCTACATGGTATCGAAGCCACAAGTTTTCAATTTCATTTGAGCACAATATTTCTTAAGTTATACAAAGTTGAGGAGCTATATGTTCTCTCTATTAGAGCGCATCCAATCTCCTATTCATCTCTGAAGAAGAGCTGGAATTGATCTTACAAGATTTTCTCCTAGTTTTGTTTGTGCAAGTTGCAGAGAGTATCTTCTTGAGCGCATCAACATATCAATATGGATTCTTCTTTAGCTATGATCCTGAGTCCCTTCAACTATCATGAATGGAAAGCCAAAATTGTCGTTCTATTTTGCAGTAAGGGACTCTATAGAGTTTCTATAGATTTAGAAAATGAACCAAATTCCGTTGTTGAGAAAGCTAAGTGGCATAATAGGTTGGATGAAGCTTGTGGATTTATTTGCCTCTATATTTCCCCTAATATACTCTTTCATCTAGATGGTTTGACCACTCCAAACCAAGTATGGACCAAACTTGAGTCTCTCTTTGGAGTTCAAGATGAGATAAGAGTGCATCAGTTGGAGAGTGAGTTATTCTCATTGAGTACAAACAGTTTCAATTCCATTGAGGGTTTCTTCACCAAATCCAAGTCACTTGTTCTATTTCTCAAGCAATGTGGTATTGAGAAAAAGGAATATCAATTGATTCTTTACATCCTATCAAAATTGAGTCATGAATACTCAGGTTTTGTCTACTTTTCATGCTACTTGGATTGCTATTTTTAATTGGAAAATTCCTTCTTTGAGTACTTTATTTGATTCACTAACAAGGGATCAAGATAAATTGATCTAGATGGGTGTTCTTAGATCTTCCAAGAGAAAGGATCATGCTCTCATAGTTCAATGAAGCAAGAATGCAAGATCAAAAGAGAAGCAAATTGTGAAAGAGAAGAAGCCAAAGCCATATAATGAATATAAAGAATCGAAGCCTACTGATGAAGATTCAATGGAGAAAGTCAAGAAGAAAGGAAGTACATACAAGTTTTCTTATTGCAAAAATGAATTTCAAATTGATAAGAAATTTTTAAATAAGAATATGGACATCATGTCTCAGCTTCTTGAGAAGCATAACATCGAAGTTCAAGATGAGCTAGAGAATCCTATTGATTCCTCATAACACTATCATAATGTGCAATTCCAAGGTCATTTAAATTGTCTTTTGAGTTCCAGAGTTAAATCATTTCATCACATATCTGATATAGATTTAATTTCTGATATATCAGAATCAGAAATATCAGTTTATTTCTTCAAGTCTTGTTTATTTTTCACTGGTTGGTTATCCATGAACTTATTCATCATTGGAATTATCTTACACATGTTTGGATATTTTCTAAACACTTATGGTTCAGATCTCAAGTCCGTTCATCATTCATATTTTTACACTCATATGTTTTTCCTAGTTGCTCAAACTTTTTCTACTCTAGCCCCCATATCCTCATGGAGACACTATAGATTTGATATTTGTCGTTAGATATGATAATATTTCTAATATATAAGAGTCTATTCATCCAAATATCATATCTGGAAAGGTGCTACATCATATTGGAAGAAAGATATGTGATCAACATCACAAATTTTGCAATTATACAAGGAATTGATTGTGTTAACTTTTCTACTCTTTGGGAAGGAGTATGCACAGATCTATTTTCCTTTTCATATTGTGTTTGAAAATCAGAGTATGTTAGAAACAAAAAGCATTCAAATAATTATTCTACTTCATAAGATGATGAGATACAAGGAGCCTCTCCCCTTCCTTCTTGCAGATTCTACACTCTAGCACATGATCATGGAGTCTACAAAATTATTCAACAGGTATTTCACCATAAGTAGTTCATCAGCTCATTAAAGTGAAGATAAATACATAATTGAAGACATGTTTCGAATTGTGTGCCTTTTCCTTTCTTGAGGGAGAATTTTCTCCATGTGTTTTCCCCTCTTTTATCAGCTTTTCTGGACATGAATAATTGTAAAGGGTGACCATAGCCTTGTTGATGGGCCCTATATGCATTTGATTATTTCAGAAATATCATAATAAATTCATACTTAAAGGGGGGTGTTGGGATATTATAAACCCACTTCATACTAAGGATAACAATATTTAATCATTTTTTATTAAATTCCTACCTACTAGCCTATATAGTTGGAATCCACTTGCACCACTTGGTCAACACTTTCCATATATACCCCAGGAGCTCCTTTATCCTGATTTTGGTTATATCCTTCCAAATTTATTGACTACCATAATTAGTAATTGTGCATTCCTGCAGATTATGTCTTTATACTTCTTTTATCTTGCTTTTCAGTAGATAAGGTAAATCTAGTCAACTAGGAAACTGCTATCTTTTGTTGCCAACCCATCCTCCATGATTTTCTCTCCATGTTCCATTTTTAGCATATTTTTCCATCACTCATGGTTCAACCAATTTGTGATTTCCTTGACTTATTTGGAGAGTTCTTTAGCCACCTATGGGGGTTTATCATATTTAGTAAGTCGACTTTATGAGATAGCATGAATTGTCTCCTAAGAAACTCTAATTTACCTATGAAGGGTGTATAATTTAATGTACACTATGTTGATTAATAATACATGGAAATATATTGGATCACTCTTCACTTCTCTTGTATTTAGTCTCTTTATTCTTCTCTCTATTTTCCTTTTGCATGCTTGTGAGAATGATCTTGTAGCTAGATCTACTTCCTATGATTTTCTTCTTAGATTAAGAGATGGTATTTATACATGGTATTAGAGCTCTCCTATAGTTGTATCCTCTTTCAAGTTGTAGGTGGAGAAGTTTCATAAAAATTGTAATTCCAGTTGTTGTTGGGTCAATTTTTTATTACTAAGGCTTCCATGGTTTTTCCCCTAGAGCTTTGGTTTCCATGTAAAAATATTGGGTATTGTGCATCTTGTTATATTTAATATATATATTTATGATGTGTTGATTAGTGATTAGCAACTTGATCTTGATAAAAGTTAAAATTTACTAATTTTGCAAATATTGATTCACCCCCCTCTCAGTATTTCAACAATTGGTATCAGACTGAGGTTCCTTCAAGAACAGTCTAACTACTGGAAGGTAGTCATGGGAAAGTTTGTAAGACACAGTGAACACCCATGTTTTATGGGACCAACTATGCATTTTGGAGCATAAAAATGAAAACCTTCATGGAAGCTCAAGGAGTGGAAATATGGAAAATCATTGAGGATGGGTAAAGGGCCGAGACCTATTTGCCCGACTATTTGCACCGATCGGATGACCGGCCGCGTCGGATGTGACCAGTCACACGTGGCCGGTCGTCCGATCGGTGCAAATCGTCAGTTCAAAAGTTTACTTCTGGGTAAAGGTACCAAATACAGTTCCAATAGATCAAGATGAATTAGTTCAGTACAATAACAATTCAAAAGAAAGGAACCATATTATGATTTCTATAGATGAATTATTATTTTCCAAAGTAATGAATTGCATCTCTGCAAAGAAAATGTGGGATAAAATACAAACCATGTATGAAGGAGATAAAAGGGTCAAAGTGTTGGAAAGTTAACTCTGAAGGTCCTCTTTATAGTTTTGGTGTTGTATGATAAAGAGGACATAAGAATTTGTCTCTTATGTATTTATGTATAAAGTTGAGTTATATATAAATAAATGTTGTTTTGTACTTTATTGTATGGGTCTCATTTAAACAATTATTTAATTATTAAATGAGGGTGAATTAAATGATGGCCCTAGAATTTGTAAATGCATATCAACCATAGATTAGGTGGTTAGATGGGTAGTTACATTTTTTAAAGTATAAAAATAGGGTGAAAAGAAAAATAAAAGACACCATCAATGAAGAGAGAGAGAGAGATATAGGATATTGAGAAAGGAGAGAGAAAATACCCTAGAGTGGGCATGATTCCCAATGTAAGGAGTAGCATCCGTACAGTAGCATTAATTGCAGCATGTCAAATCCGTACAACAACACGTGTGGGCACAAATCCTGAGGAAGACCATACAACAGTATGACGGGATGTACAACATTAATTATAGGCTATGGCACGATTCCCAAGGCAACATTAATTCCAGAAAAGTACAGTCACGTGGTAGAAAGTACAGTTCCGTACAACACATGTGAAGTCGTACAATAGGTTATTTGCATGGAAATCGAGGTATTTTGCTGATGAAGTTATTTTAGGTATTTTGCTTGTGAGGGTTGGAAGAAATAATTTCATGTGTTGTTGGAAAAATTTATGAGAATTCTCCTTTAACGATAATTTTCTCATTCTATGGTTTTCCACAGAAGTTGGGGTTTTTCCCAGTCTTTGACCAAAATTTCTTTATATTCATGTGTGAATGATTGTTTTTGTGTTGGGAAGTTCTTGATTATGGTGGTTTATATTTCAAATTCAAGAAGTAATTTTTAATCTTAAACCCTAGTTAATCAAGTGTTTTACTTAATGTGTAAATGAAAAATTCCATATTAATGTCACTAAATTTATTCATGGTATCATAGCGAGGTTGAAGTAGTATTCAAATTTGTGAATCACAGAAGATTTGTGTTGTATTTCCAGTTTAATATTTGTTGTGAGTTATTTTCCATATGATGAGAATTAGGTATGAAGATAGGTTGGATGGAATATCCAACTATCTACCTTGGAAAGTTAGAATAACTGCAGTGCTCAAAGAATGGAAGATATGGAACTTTACAAAAATAAAAATGATGAAGCCTATTGACAAGGATGATTTAGAAGAACATGAAGCCCTAGAAGCCAGATCCCAGAGAGTGATCCTAGATGGGCTAAAGGATAATCTTATTCCACATTTGGCAGAGAAAAAGACTGTTAATGGCATGTGGGATACCCTAAAGCAATGTTTCGAAGCAAGGAATGAGAACCAAAAGATGGCATTGAAGGAAAAGTTGCACAATGTGAAGATGACCAAATTTTAAAGTGTATCCTCTTACCTAACTCGAGTGGCTCATGTCAAATATGAGTTAACAACAGTAGGAGAAACTGTCTCAGATTCAGAATTGGTGAGGATTTCCCTGAAGGGTTTCACCAAGAAATGGGAAGTTTTTGTCAAATGTATTGTTGGTAGAGAGAAGATTTTGGACTGGTCCATGATTTGGGATGATTTTACCCAGGAGAATATTTGAGAGCGATTTATGGGTAGTCAAGTTAGCAAAGAGGTGGAGCATAATGTATCCCTTGAATCAAGACAGACAAGAATAAGAAAGACATCAGTCAGATCATGTGCTACCATTGTGGGAATATGGGACATTATTCCTTGAAATGTCCTGTGAAAAAGAATGTGAAAGAGAAGAATGAAAGAGATATGGCAGCATATGCAGCAATAGAAGATTATGCCATGAAATTTGAGAAAGAGTTTTCTCTTGTATCAATTGATTCCAGTGTAGGAAGTTCAATCTTTGAGAATGTCTAGGTTGTTGACAGTGGTGCAACTCGACATATGACTAGAGTCTATAATTTTTTTCAGATGATCACAAAGTTGGGGCTAGGATATTTCATCTAGACAGATATTGATAGTCCTCAGATAGCTATACAATGGGTTGGAACAATCAGGTTCCAACTGGACCTTAGTGATATCCTAGAAATACATGGGGTGTTGTTTGTACTGGGATGAGAGTCAACAAACTATAAATATCATCCTTTGAGGATGAAGGAAATGGAATGATGGTGAGGTCTATCCATGTCTTTATGTATCTGAGAGATGATCCAGTTGGGACCACTATTTTATTTGGAGATCATAGGGGAAAACTCTATGTCCTAAGAGGGAATATAGTATGACCAGGAACAAGAGCAGGAGGGTGGATATCAGAATCAAAGAATGAAGATGGTGTTAGATCTAATAGATATGGTTCTGAAGAGGAGAGTGTCTCTCTCTAGAGAAATGGCAGGAAGCTTAGCCGGTTCAGTGATGGTACATACGAGAAGATGGATGAGGATTAGGTCGAGTATCAGGCTTCTGAGTTATGGTATGGGGTAGAGCATTTTTTTTCGAGATTGAATCTAGAGCAGGAGGGAGCTGTTGCAGGAGTTAGAGATGGAGATGGTGTTGTGGACCTTCCTCACTAAGAAGGATTGCTGGAAATTTAACTTTGAAGGTCCTCTTTATAGTTTTGGTGTTGTGTGATCAAAAGGGCTTAATAATTTGTCTCATGTGTGTTGTATAAAGATGAGTTATATATAAATAAATGATGTTTTATACTTTATTGTATGGGTATCATTTAAAAATTTATTTAATAATCAAAGTGAGTTAATTATTAAATGAGGGTGCATTAAATGATGGCCCTAGATTTTGTAAATGCATTTCAACCATAGATTAGGTGGTTAGATGTGTAGTTACATTTTTTAAAGTATAAAACTAGGGTGAAAGGACAAATAAAATACACCATCAATGAAGAGAGAGATATGATATTAAGAAAGAAGGAGAAATAAAATACCCTAGAGTGGGAACGATTCCCAATGTAAGGAGCGGCATCCGTATAGCAGCATTAATTGCATCCCGTTATATCCGTACAACAGTACATGTGGGAACAAATCTTGAGGCAGATCATACAACAGTCGGATAGGCCGTACAACATTAATTGTAGGTTGTGGTATGATTCTCGATGCAGCATTAATTTCATAAAAGTACAGTCTATATAGTCACGTGGAATAAAGTACAGTTTCGTACAGCACGTGTGAGGCCGTACAACAAGTTATTTGCACGAAAATCCAAGTATTTTGTTGATGAAGTTATTTTGGGTATTTTTCCTGTGAGGGTTGGAAGAAACAATTTCATGTGTTGTTGGAAAAAATTATGAGAATTCACCTTTAATGACAATTTTCTCTTTCTAGGGTTTTCTCTAGGAGTTGGGGTTTTTCCCGGTCTTTGACCAAAATTTATATGTATTCATGTGTGAATGATTGCTTATGTGTTGGGAAGTCCTTGATTATAATGGTTTATATTTCAAATTCAAGAAGTAATTTTTAATCATAAACCCTAGTTAATCAAGTGTTTGACTTAATGTGTAATTAAAAATATACATATTAATGTCATTGAATTTCTTCACAAAGAAGCCAAACTTCAAACATACAGAGGACAATTTGAACATTTGAAGATGAATGATGATGAAGACATTGCAACTTATATTCTTCGAGTTGATGAACTTGTAAATACCATCAGATATTTGGGTGAAGAATTTGATGAATTAATAGTTGTTCGAAATATTCTAAGAACTCTTCCCAAGAGGTTCAATCCCAAAATATCCTCCTTAGAAGAAAGAACAAATTTAAGTACTATGACAATGGATTAGTTGCATGGCACTCTTGTAGCCTATGAAATGAGAATTGAAGATGAGGACACACCTAGAAAGGAAGCAACATTCAAAGTTTCCTCCAAGCAAGCAAGGAAGAAAAAATCAACAACAAAGAGCAAGCCAACAAGGACGGACAAACCATGCTCCACCTGTAGCGATGATTCAGATGATGAAGAAATAGAGAACTTTGTAAGGAAGTTGAAGAGAGGTATTGGGAAATACAAAGGTAGTGTGTGATTCAAATAAATCAAAACACTATGACCGGTGCATTACCATAAACATGATTCACTATCCATAGTTCGTGAACATAAATGCACTCACTATTTAACCAAAAAAATTAACACATATACGATGTCATTTAAATATTCAGACACTTTGTTCATGGTGTGTTCCTCTATTTAATGCACACCATTAAAATTATTTTGAAGGCAAATTAGCATACCGTTAAAATTATCTTTTATAACATACCAGTGCTCATTGTATACATGGACGCACCGGTGTGAGGAAGATATTGGTGCACCATATACAATCCATATTCATAATAAGCATTTCCTAATACACCAATACAAAATGTTTTTATTGGTGCTTTGTTTATATATGGATGCACTTGTGCATACTGATATACAAAGCACTGAACATTCTATATTTAAAAATATATATGTTTTTAGTTAAGCAATTCACTTTCAATATTTCCATGCATCGTGGATGGTGCATGCTTTGTCTTATAACACCAAAAGTTCTCTCTCATGTTGCAGATATCGTTCATGTATATTCTTGTCATTTCATAAAATGTTGATCTCGTTTGATTTATAAAATGCATTGTGTCAGTGATCTATATTGAAGATGCAATTTAATGTTTGGTTGTAGTTGAAGATCATTTAATGTCATTATACGATCACTAATTGATTTTTTATTTGAGTTATTTAAATGGATAACTAGTGAAGGTATGATTTTACTATGTTAATAGTTTATTTCAACAAAATAAAAATAAAAATTATTTTAAAATAACATAAATTTATAGTACTAAATATTCTATAAATTTTAAATTTTAATTTATTTGAAGTTTGTCATGGCTTAAATGTATGTATTTTTAAGGTTGATTAACTATGAATTTAATGTTCATTAATATTATGTGTAACAATAGTAACAAATTTCTTTTAGATTATTTCAATGTTTTTGTGTCATTCTTTACTTTGTCTTTCTGTAAAAAAAAGTTCTCTTCATATAAAAGACATATGGGTTGAAGAATGAATAAATTAGTCATAGTCTTGGCATTGTAAAGTTACAAATAATATGTGTCTATTATTATAATTCCACTCTTATATTAAGAGGAGCCACATGGGGGCATGTACTCCTGCTCTTTTGATGGGCATGCATTTTTTCAATTGTGAATAAGAAATGTTGTTGATTGTTTCATTCCAATATGACTAAAACATATAAAAAAAAATAGTAAAAATGATGTAAACTGCCTTATGTTTGTATATTAAGTCTCTAATCACAGTCATACTTTTTAATGGGGAAATACCAACTTTTATAAGATGAAATAGAAGTTTTCTTTTAAATTCAATTTGTATATTTTTTAATGTTTTGGGAATTAATTTTTTCAAAAAACATTACACTTCTTATTCAAAATAAATTAATGTTTTATAAAATTCTATTCCTCATCAAATGAAAACACAATAGTTAAAGCATTATAAAAATATACAATAATTGCAATCAAAATTATTTAGAATTTTTTTGCATCAAAATATACACTTGACAAGCATTTTAAATTTGCAAATTTCATATTAAAATCATAAAATATTTAAATTACATGTTTTTATCCTTAATTTCACAAATTTTAATTCAAGTGATGCACATGGGATTACTATCCAAACATTTGATAAAGATTCCATAATCGTTTTTTTAAACTTTTGATATACAATATTTGTGTCAAACCCATCAAAAAGCAACTTTGTGAGAAGCCCTTAACATAACTAGTTTAAGTTAGTTTGTGTAGGGACATATTTGAAGAGAAAGTAAAATGGATTTGACACTTACGTATTGTAAAGAAATTGGAAACATTACACGCAAACCATCATCAACTAGGAAACATTTAATGTAATACTAACCAACTTGATATTGCATAATAAAGATATAATTGAAACACTCTTTCATCAGTATAAACATGTTTGTTTCCATCACCTAGATTATCTTCCTTGCTTGGCATGATAACATTGTTGTTCTCAAAAATTTGTTTTGATCTTGGACCATGTCTTAGTACAAACCACCAATCCCTATCCAACACATCCGGGTAAAAGAACACTTGGTTGCAGTGTTTTGGGTAAACATAAAGCTCTTTCTTTTCATCCCACATATTTTTAGAGTTGATACATATAATCCCACTGCCACGATCTTCCTTTACATTATTTCAGTCGAAACTATACCACCACCTTAAAATAACGCATTCGAAAAATGATAAGTCCACTTCCAAGATCTTTCTGACATAACCTAGCTGCCATTCTATTATGTTCTGATCATGACAGCTAGCATGACAGTCAAATTGGTCAAACTCGACCTCCACTCCACATTCAAATGTGACCCATCTATCATCAATATCCTTAGTGCAGAAATGATGTCCATATTCCCACATGGATGGAAACAAATGCACCTAAACAATATGAAGAATTGGCATTAATAAAAACATAATGCATGTTATAATTCAAACGTGAAGTATAAATGAACAATATAGACAGAGACATTACTATATATTTGTTTCTCCTAATCCCTATGTTTAGTGCACCCTCTTCACCACGTGGATAATGACCAAATGTGCCATATTTCTCTCTAGTCTGTTCAACCACCCAATTATCAGGAGATATCATTAACATATTTTTTTTTAAATGATTAGGATAAGGCATGCTTCTACCATTCAACCATCTGAATTATTTCTCGTCACTATCCCATTTCCTTCTCCTCTTCATATAATGTGTCTCATGCTTGCATTGTCTCTACATTGGAAAGGACAAATTTACCGATGGCAACAATTTTTGCATTCGTTGTTGTAATCATGAAATGGAAACGATTAGTATGAGATCAAATATATATTATCAATTTCACGTAAACAGTTACTCTATAAAAAAATTTAAAACTATAAGTGAATTACTCTTTATGATGTGCCTTTTTATGTTCATTTGGAGTAGCTCTCTCTCCCTTATGTCCTCATCTCATTGGTCATCCCAAACAACTCCACCTGGTTTTTCATCAATTTGTTTGATGTATTCATATTGTAATAGAATGACTCATATACTATGTACTCCTCCTCCGTAGGCCCTTAGGGTTTTTCCCTCTACCTAAAACCACCTTCAACATTTTCATGTACCTCTCCAAGAATAACATCCAAAGACATGGGACCTCCCCAGCTAATTCAATCTTGTCAAGAATATGATTTAGAAAATGGACCTAAAAGTCCATGAAACCCATGGGAAATTCCTTCTCAAACATACAAACAATATCACTGATATCTTGACACCACCATGGAATGCTAACCATGTGTATCTCCTTTAACCACAACAATATTTGAACCCAAAATCCAACGAGAAAATCCGACGAAATCGACCTAGTCGTCAAATTTCACCTTTGTAATTACAATTTGTTTTTGTTTTTTTTTTAATTTTCCCAAGTTGACGTCGAATTTTTGACGACCATCGATTATCCAACTCAAGTAGTCAGATTTTTTACTTCTGTAGTCGAAAATACGACAACCAGGTTATAACAATAACTATGTTACTGTCATTGGATATCCGTCGATCTATTATTTTTAGAAACTATATATTAGGAATATTCCAACATATTTGTTGTACAAGTGACGGTTTGCGGAAGTTATAATCTTCACATGGATTGTTTTACATACAAAATTCCACAATGATTTCAATTGTTACTGTGATTAAAAAGAGTGAAGTGTGGATCTTGATTTTTTAAGATCGATAATCATCAGTTAATATTGGTATCAGAAAATGTCACAACATAACAATATTCCTTATCCACATGATCAAAATCATGAATTGCTTTCTAGATTGTGGGATGGACTGAAAAGAAAGGGTGATGGTAAATTCTATTGTCCATGTAGTCAATGCAGGGGCTTTAAAAGGAGAATAATAAATATCACAACAGCCAAAAGACATTGTAGGGAATATGGACATGCTGAGGGGGGACATGACTATTGTCCATTGATAAGTTTTTCATTATATATGTCTTTATATTGATTTCTTTTGTAAATGTATGTATCATTTTAAAATTTCTTATATTAACTAATATCTCTTGATGGTTTCATGTAATTATAAAGGAAATACCTCCTACGGCATATCACCCAGAGGATGTGCTTTCAGAACAACCATTGTTGGAACATGGAGCTATAAATAATGAAGAACATGTTAATGATTATATTGAAGAATATGATCATACTTATAACATAGTTGAATATGATAGTACAAATGCATTGATCCATGATACATTCAATGTTAGAATGGATGATGATTATCATCATCATGAAAATGATCACTTTGATGATGTTCATGATTTACCTCTTCTTGAGAAGGCATATGAACCCCTTATGAAGGCTCCAACACAAATCTTATCTCTACTATATTGTTGATAATGAACTTGAAGGTTATGAATGGTCTTTCAGACACATCAGACACACAGATGTTAAGGTATGTAATATATTCCATCACATATATATGATCGTGATAAAGGTTATCTTTGTTCCTCTAATAATTTTATTGTTAATTCATAAGTAAAATTAATACGGATGAAACATATTTCATTAATATTATTTATATATTATATTAACTAGTTTTTACTTTAATTTGTTGTAGCTTAATAGCTGAATTTTTGTTACCACCGTCAAATATTTTACGTCAAACATATAGAGATTTATCTATCATCATGAAATAAATTGGAATGCAGTATGAAGCAATTAATGCATGCCCCAATGCCAGGAATGTTATATCAAGTAATGAAAAAGGTTTCGTGCAAGTTTCTTTGTTATATCCCCATTATTCCACATTTGCAATGATTGTTCATGTGCAAACACATAACAAAATTTATGGTATGGATTACCATGCACATAATAGAAGTCAACATGACATTCTTTGAATGCCTGTAGATGGCTCTGCATTTAGAGATATGGAGGAAAAATGGCCACACTTTAAAGAAGAACCTTGTAATGTTAGGATTTCTTTGGCAGCAGATGGTGTCAATCCATTTGTAGAGATGACATCTATTTACTTGGTATGGATTATTTTTGTTATCAACGATAACATTCCTCCATTATTTTCAATAAAGAGGGAGCAATAATTTTTTTAATGTAGTGGTATCTCATATGTCATATTTTGTTGCATAATGTCATATATTTTTTTTCTTTTACTCTTGTGTATTATTTATATCTCTTAATGGTTGTAATAATTATATACTTTATATGTTCAAATCAATCATATAAGTACCAGGTTAAATATATGAATTTATATATCGATCCTCTTATTGACGAACTACTAAATATATGGAATGGCATCACTATGTATGATGTATCTAGACCAATACAACAAAGGGAATTTAGTTTCCGTGCAATTATTGTATGGACAATACATGATGCCCCAGGGTTAACCCATTTTTGCAATATGTAATTATAATGTCCACTTTAATAGTATTTAATTTTATGAAGTTGATATATTATGCATGCATGTTTTTTTAAATAATCCATTCATTTTATATAATTATAATTGACATAGTTAATCCATCTCTTTATGTATGTCATCAAACAAAGGGAAAATTTGCTTGTCTATTTTGTGGTCCTAATATCAAATCCCATCATTTGAAAATTTTGCAAAAGGAGGTGTTTGATGAGTATAGGCCCTTCCTCTCTAATAATCATAGGTATAGAACTACCAAACATAAATTCAAAGGGAAGAAAGAGATTGCATAAAAATGAAAAGAATGACACCTCACCTATGAAAGTTTCAATATAATAGAAATCATCAAGGTGTGAGAATAATCAAACCCATAGTTACACATAGGAGACATTAATTTGTCAATTTTGTCCTATTCCTATATTCTTTACTATGCTAGTTGGCATCCACTTGCACCTAGAAGTCAACGAATGCTAAAACTAGATTAAGAAGAACTTTAGAAACATCCTGGAAAATATTCAGACAAATCTGTAGTCATTCCAGAATAGAAAAAGCACATTTATGCTTTTTCTGAAAGCTGCCTTTCTTTTTAGCAGTTTTAAGGCAAAGGGGAAAATCTAGTCTTGGAGTAACTGCCTTGTTTTTTTCCCAAATCATCCTCCTTATTTTTCTCCATCCAAAATCATGGATCTGATATCTTTCCATCAATTATCAACTGGTACATCTCACTCATCCAATTCGTGAGCATCTTGACGGATTAGGAAAGTGATTTATGCACCTGTAGGGGATTTTGACTAGTTTAGTAAGCCTTCTTTTTATCCAATTTGAATACCATCCTTATTCTTTCGAATATATGATGTAATTATCTATTTTGAAAGACTATTAATTTATGAGTTTGATTAATGTACACTTATTCAATAGAATTTTGTGGTATGCTCCATATTCGGTCTCCTTTTTGTAGAATTTTGCATGCTTGACTAGTAATTTTGTGTGTGTAATTCATCTATAGGTTGGTATTAATTTCCACATGGTATCAGAGCCTTAGCAGTTTGATTATTCTCCTTCCATATTTCTATTTCAAGTTTGACATCATTTATTGGGAGCGCATTCTGTTGGTTGAAGGGTACAGCTGCTGAGATATGGACCAATCTCAAAGGATCATCTTGACTCCATTCAAGTTTTTTGAATGGAAGGATGAGATGGATATTTTGTTGAGAATTAAAGGCCTCTACAGGGTGAACATGGAAACTAATTCTGAACCCAATCTGGCTGCAGAGAAAATTAAATGTTGTTGGAGCAGGATCCCGTAGCTACAGAAGAAGCTGCTAATTTTGGCGGAAAGAGAGAAGTTTTGACGGAAAAAGGACAGGGCAGAGCTACGACGGCGTAGTACGTTTCCAGCTGGAGAGCAGAGCCGAAAACCATGACTTTTGGGATAGAAAAGTCAAGAAGGAAACGGTACCTGAGCGGCCAAGAGAAGAAAGCTCAACCACTGCATTGAAGGCAGCGGCGGAAGACAGGAGGGCTCAGCGAACCTCATAAAGAAGAAGGAGCAACGAGGCTCAAGCATTGAAGACGAAGGACAGAAAGAGAAGCGGTGCATAGTACCCATGGTCAGTTCCGGGAAGCATGGAAGACTGCAGAGAGTTGCAGTGTGACGGGAAGCGGCTACCTCAAGGACAGAGAGGACTGACTGTCACTATTTAGGGTATGGGTTTACTATTGGGACAGGCCCACAGTGTTGTAATGGCACGACCTTCCGGCTGCCTATAAAAGCTTGCATTTTTGTATTGTAAAGGGTTAGCTAATCAGCCAGTTAGATAGTTGGTCAGTTGATAGTTTTGTAGACTCAGGAATCAGTCAGACAGACTGCGTTGTAACGATCCAGACACCTAGTTGTCTGTGAGTCATTTGAGTCTGTATGTAACCATTCACAGAGAAAACAGAGAAGGAAGGATATATTGAAAGAAAGGCAACATAGAGATAAACCAGAGGTCTAGAAGAGACTTCGCGCTGCATATGTAGTGCAACAAACTGTGCTAACTTCCCTCAAGATATATAATAGAAGCACAGTTTGGTGGACGTAGCTCCCATCCCGGGGGTGAACCACGTTAAATCTGCGTGTTATGTGTTGTATGAATGTGAATGTATTTGCTTACTGTTACTGGTTATTATGTATGTAATGTTAGTTGCAGTAGGTGAATGTATGTATTGATCAGCTCATGATAATACAAGAAGATAAAGATAAGTTGAAGCATTTTAGTAGGCTGTTTAAAGACTCCTTTACGTCTGTCTCTAATGACCAGTTACTCACAATACACTTCTGAGAAGTAGGGTTTCGCACATCGGCACAGTCAACGTTAAGAGTGCAAAGTCGTAGTGGTAAGATATCGCAGAGAGGCGGTATCGCATTGGCAGAGGAGCTGCGGTGCGCGATACTGCGAGCTGAGGGCTTAGCGTTGAGGAAAGGATGGGGGTTCCGTGGTGCGCAGAGATGCGGGAAGGGTGGGGATATTGTGAGTAAGTGGAAGTTGTGCGACGCGAGAGGAAATCGTGCGACTTGCGCGGGGTTAAGCATCGCACGGGTAAGAAGTCCTGTGAGCAGAAGGGGATGTGCGATGCGCGGAGCTAATTGATCTAGTGGCGCGCAAGAGTAAGAAAGAAGAAGTAGGATGCGCAGAACCTGGTCCAAGACACTTGAGTCTTGGCCAACCCATGAGATTCACTTCGGGTGAGACTTCAGATCGCTCCGCGCTCTATCACCGAAAGGGCCAGTGAGTTTTGGGTGTTGTTGATTAATTATAGTAAACCCGGGTCTGCCCATGCAATCAACAAATGGTTCGTAAATCTGCGTGTTATGTGTTGTATGAATGTGAATGTATTTGCTTACTGTTACTAGTTATTATGCATGTAATGTTAGTTGCAGTAGGTGAATGTATGTATTGATCAGCTCATGATAATACAAGAAGATAAAGATAAGTTGAAGCATTTTAGTAGGCTGTTTAAAGACTCCTTTACGTCTGTCTCTAATGACCAGTTACTCACAATACACTTCTGAGAAGTAGGGTTTCACACATCGGCACAGTCAACGTTAAGAGCGCAAAGTCGTAGTGGTAAGATATTGCAGAGAGGCGGTATCGCATTGGCAGAGGAGCCGCGGTGCGCGATACTGCGAGCTGAGGGCTTAGAGTTGAGGAAAGGATGGGTGTTCCGCGGTGCGCAGATATGCGGTAAGGTTGGGAATATTGTGAGTAAGTGGAAGTTGTGCGACGTGAGAGGAAATCGTGCGACTTGCGCGGGGTTAAGCATCGCACGGGTAAGAAGTCCTGTGAGCAGAAGGGGATGTGCGATGCGTGGAGCTAGTTGATCTAGTGGCGCGTAGGAGTAAGAAAGAAGAAGTAGGATGCGCAGAACCTGGTCCAAGACACTTGAGTCTTGGCCAACCCATGAGATTCACTTCGGGTGAGACTTCAGATCGCTCCGCGGTCTGTCGCCGAAAGGGCCAGTGAGTTTTGGGTGTTGTTGATTAATTATAGTAAACCCGGGTCTGCCCATGCAATCAACAAATGTCACAATAGGAAGGATGAGGCCTATGGTCTTTTGTGCTTGAGCATTTTAAGAGACCTCCTCTTCCACCTTGATGGATTGTCATCACCAGATGAGGTTTGGGAGAATATTGGGACTCTATTTGGAAATAAAGATGAAATGAGGGGACATAAACTCAATAATTATCTGATCTCATCGAGTCCTAGTAGCTTCAAATCCTTGCAAGTCTACTTTTCCAAGTTTAAGGCCCTAGTTCTACAGTTAAAACAATGTGGAATAGAAAAGAAGGAATAGAAAAATAGTCTTGAACATACTTTCAAATCTTGGTCCTAACTACTTTATGTTTTTTTTGACCTTCCATGCCACCAATTTGACAACACGATCCTGGAAGATGCCTAAGTTTGTCGACTTCATGGAATCCCTCACTCAAGAGAAAGATAAATTGGTAATGATGGGCACCATCAAACCTTCCAAAGACCAAGCTTTGGTTGTTGGAGATTCAAGGGTGGATTCCAAAGGAAAGAATAAATCGAATTCAAAGAAGCCACCTGAACAAAAGAGAGACAAGTCCAAGTCTCAATAAGAGCACTCAGGCTACAAGAAGAACTTCCAGAAGAAGAAGAACAAAGGTGAAATGAGCAAGTGCACATACTATAGTAAGGGATATCATCCGAAGAGTTCTTGTATGAAGAAGAAAATTGACATGTTGAATCAACTCCTAGAGAATAACAACATCTCCCTTCCTGAATGTGCAAATAAGAGGGAAGGAGCATCAAATTCAGATGACAAGGAGAGATTTCATGCCTTGGTTGGAAGCACTTCGAGATTATCCACCTTCATCATTGATTTTGGAGCTTCAAGGCACATGGTTTCGACAAGGGAGACATTCTCCTCTATTGATGTTTCGAAAGGTCCAAATTTGTTTTGGGAGATGACTCTATTACTGATAGTATGGGGAAGGGTAGGGTTGATCTTAACCATGGTTGTTTCAATGATGGGTTGTATGTCCCAGGTATTGCTGCTAACCTCTTGTCAGTGTATCAGATGACCCACACTGGGTCTCCTAAGAAGTTTGTCTTCTCTCCAAATGATGTTGAAATCTCAGAGATTTTGAATGGTAGATTCATAGCAAAAAGTGTTGTGGATCATAGTTCGAAGGTATACAAGTTTTCCCATTTCCTACCTTTCTCAAACCCCTCTACTCTTCTCATTCATGCTAATGAAGAAAGTAAGCTTTGGCATGAGAGATTTGGCCATCTTAACTACAAGTATCTTTCATATTTAAGTGACAAAGATATGGTCATAGGGTTACCAAAGATCAATTTTTCTAAGGGAGTTTGGCAAGGTTACATCCTAGGAAAACACCCAAAGCACAAGTATGAGAGAGTTAGTCATGAGAGAACCTTTGCACCCCTTGAGTTAATCCATGGTGAAATTGTTGGTCCATTCCCTCGTATGTCCATGAGTCAAGCCAAATATTTCCTAACCTTCATAGATGAATTTTCCATGTGCTACTGGGTTTACTTCCTAAAACATAAGTCTGAAGTTTTTTAGAGCCTTGGTTGAGAACCAGTCTGGGAGGAAACTCAATATCCTCAGATATGATAATGGTGGTGAGTATTTCAAGTCTAAGTTCATCTATTATTTTGAATATGCAGGCATACATATGAAACATTCTATTCCTTACACACCTCAGCAAAATGGTGTTGCTGAGAGGAAGAATAGATCACTCAAGGAGATGGAAACCTGTATGGTGGAATCTAAAACTTTTCCACCAAAGTTTTGTGCTGAAGCAATAAAATGTGAATCCTATATCTAGAATAGGGTGTCTCACAAGAAAATTGATGGAATCGCTCCTTTTGAAGCTTGGACTGGGCATAAGCCATATGTGACCCATTTTAGGATTTTTGGCTCAAAGGCTTGGGCTAGAATTCCAACTGGAAAGAGGAAGTATTTGCAACCCAAAACTCAAGAGTGATTATTTATTGGGTATTATGAATATTCCAAAGGGTACAATATGATAAACATGATCACTCAAAGAGCTTTCATCGAAAAGAGAGTTTAGTTTGAAGAAGATCCTTTAGCAGTAGCAGAAATTGGAGAGTCCTCTTCATTACCACAACCATTGAATGTAAGTGAAGAGACTAATGAGTTTGTTGATTATGATATGTCTGATAATGATTATTTAATTGCATATCCTAACAGTCCTACAGGACAAAAATGGGCAGAAAGGACCATTCATGCAGCTGGGGAACTAGCTAGGAATCCTAGTGACACTGGGAGGAGTAGATCTCAATTTGAGAGTGCCCTTTCTGTGAAAGATCCATTCTTTGCTGATAAGTGTTGTTTGATGGTTGAATAATACCATCAAACATATGAAGATGCATCATATGATCCAATATGGAAAAAATCCATGAAGGAAGAATACATCACGCTCAAGAAGAATGACACATGGGAACTTGTCAATCTCCCCCCAGGGATAAAGCTAGTCAAGTGTAAGTGGGTTTATAAAAGCAAATTTGTTTTTGATGGTTAACCTTTGAAATATAAGGCAATATTGGTAGCTAAGGGCTAATCCATATTTGGTGTGCAGGTTAAAGAAATCATTGTATGGGATTTTTGCTGTCACAAAAATTTGTTGGATGAAAGTCTGATCCGAATGTCTATTTGAAGCCAATGCATGCTTCTTTAATCATTATTGTTTTGTATGTGGATGGCCTATTGATGAAAAGAAGTTCAATGAAAGATATTTCCTCCTTGAAGGATGCACTGAACCATGCCTTTTCCATGACATATTTGAGATTGTTGAGTCAATTATTGGGACTCAAAATTTCTCAATCATCACATGGGATCAAATTTCATCATTCCAAGTATGCTTAAGATCAGATTTCAAGCCAATCAAGACTCCATTCCTTTATGGAGTTAAGCTTGAAGAAGAAAGTTCTTTTCCTTTGGTAAATAATACACTATATAGGAAGTTGATTGAGTGTTTTCTTTATCTGAATCATACTCAACTTGACATATCTTATGCAGTGAGTGTGGCTTCTAGACACATGGATCAGCCTCATGAAATCCATTGGAAATACGCTAAAATAATTCTGAAATTTGTTCAAGGAATAAGAACTTATGGTATTTTTTATGCAGCAAAATATGACTTAGAGCTAGTTGGATTTACTAACAGTGATTGGGCAGGTGATAACATTGATCGAAAGTATACTTCAAGATTTATTTTTATGCTTGCAGATGGACAAATCAGTTGGTCAAGTAAGAAGCATAGTTCCATTACACTCTCATCTACAGAGGAAAAGTATATAAGAGTTGTGAATGCAGCTACTCAATGTTTGTGGTTGCAAGGAATACTTGGAGAGTGTGGGATCGAATCATAGACTTCCATTTTCATCTATTGTGACAATCAAAGAACCATTCAAATCTCTATTGATCCAGTTCAAAGGTAGGGAACCAAACACATTGAGATCCATATTCACTATATCAGGGAGCTTGTGCATGATGGTACCATTACTCTTCTCTACTGCACATCTTCAAAGCAAGTACTAGACATCTTCACCAAGGTGTTTTCTGAGAATACCTTCAGTAATATTGAATCATTGATGGGGATTGTTGATCATGTGGTGAATAATTATTGATAACAACATTTCAAAAAAAAAAATTTATTTCCATGTTTAAGGGAGGATTTCCCCCTTGGGGTTTTTCCTCTTTCCTTGGTTGTATGGACAAGCAATATGTAAGGGGTGGCTAAGCCTTGTTTTTAGGCCCTATAATCTGGTATATTTTTCTGATATTTTACATAAAAATAGGCTTAATGGGGGGTGTTAGAATAATCAAACCCATAGTTACACATAGGAGACATTAATTTGTCAATTTTTTCCTATTCCTAGATTCCTTACTATGCTAGTTGGCATCCACTTGCACCTAGAAGTCAACAAATGCTAAAAATAGCTTAAGGAGCACTTTAGAAACATCCTAGAATTTTTTTTTACAACTCTGCAGTCATTTTATACTAGCAAAAGCATGATTCTTCTTTTTCTAAAACGTGCCTTGCTTTTTTGCAATTTTAAGGCAAAAGGGAAAAGCTAGTCTTGGAGTAACTTCCTTGTTTTTTTACCAACTCGTCCTCCTTCTTTTTCTCCATCCAAAAGCATGGATCTAATATATTTACATCATTTATCAGCTGGTACATCTCACTCAGCTAATTCGTGAGCATCTTGACATATTAGGAAAGTGATTTATACACCTATGGGGGATTTTGACTAGTTTAGTAAGCCTGCTTTTTGTCCAATTCAAATAGCATCCTTATTCTTTCGAATATCTGATGTAATTATATATTTGGATATCCCATTACTTTATGAGGTTGGATGATGCACACTTATTCAATAGAATTTTATGTTATGCTCCATATTCAGTCTCCTTTTTGAAGAATTTTGCATGCTTGACTAGTAATTTTTTGAGTGTAATTGATCTATAGCTTGGGATTAATTTCCACACAAGGTATGTACATGTCAAATTTTCTATCTATCATCATATATAAACTATTATTCATGATTTTCATCGTGATCATGAAGGAATTAATGGGATTCCACAAGGAATGAAAAATTATCCTAAACAATTCAGTAGGTTTCCCTACTATGAGCACCTACAAATTGTTCATATGTTTGATACAATGCATATCAGAAATAATTTGGCTGAAACATTATGGCGAATATTGGATGGAAGGAGAATTTTTTTTTTTGTCAAAATTTGCAATGGCATTTAGGATTCCAATCATGCAATGAAAGATGTCATTCAATTACATAGCAATGGAGACCAAAATAATATAAACTCACTTCCATGGTTTTTAATGTAGCAGCAAAGCAATGTTGTAAAATAAGTCATACAAAAAAATAAATTTCCCACCGGATTTTTTTCGAACCGTAACAATATCATAACCAAGAAAGGTGATTTTGGGGGGGTGAAAACACATGATTGGCATATCTTTATATAGGTAATTATTATGGATATATATTTCTATATTTGTTTATTCTAGTGAATATTGTTGGTATTTTTGGTCTCCTTTTTGTTAAAATTAATGAAACAATTTTTATATTGTTACAGTATGTTCTACCTCTATCTCTCCCAGACAACTTCGACAACAATGTTAAACAAGTAATATATGATCTTGGAAAATACATGAGGTAAGTAGCGATATTTGCATGCATAAATTGTTTGTTTAATTTAATGTAGAACTTATATTTCATATTTCTTTTTATAATTGTTATGTAATTTAATGTTTTTTTTCGTTAAATCTCATGATTTTTTTTCATCACTTGTAGATGGTTGTCATCTAAATAAATCCATAAAGAATATATAAAGTATTGGAGGAGAGAAATTCTTCGTCTCATGTGTGAAATGAAAAAGAATTTACCTTCAACATTTTTCAATGCACAAGAACACTACCTCATACACCAAGTTAAGGAGATTGAATTGTGTTGACTTGTGCACTCAAGGTCCATGTGGATGGTTGAGAGGCACTTGAAATTTTGAAGGGTTTGGTTAGAGAAAAAGAACATCATGAGGGTTATATGGTGGAGGGATATATGGTATACCCCAGCATGATGTATATTAGTGAATATATTCCTAAATTAGCATCAAAGCTCAATTCAGGTCACATTTGTGATCCAGACTCCAATAACAATTTTGAAGGGGAGTACCTAAAGGTGAAAGGTAGATAGAGGAAGGTAAAAAGTAATTATTAGCTAGTGGAGATTAATTATAGTACATTTGACAGTTGTTTTTTTATGTATATATCATACTTATTTGATTTTTAATATTCAATATGCATAAATTAAAAGTGTATACCATGTTAAGTGAATATACATTTGTACTTAATTGTAATTTTATTTTCATCAAGAAATTGGTCATGAGTGGGATGCACTTCATTTATACATCACAAACAATCTTGATTGGATGAAGGTATGGATTGAAATATGTGAACAAGTTGGACATGGAATATCATGGGAAGGTGTGGCTCCATTGGTTAAAGCAACTCATCACAATGGAAATACCAATTTTAGAGAAAGGGAAATTGATTTAGTGTATCATTTAAAACATAAGCATGCAAGCATATTAATTAGCCATACTATTTTTTTTCAAATATATTAATGTACATGTTGATTTCTTTCCCTGAAAAGTATAAACATGCACTTAATAATGATCAATTCAGGATGTAATATTTATGTGTATGGCTTATTATAGGTAAAACACCACATTAGAGGAATTTTGGGGTCTAAAATGGGCCTCCTAAGGAAAATAATAAAATAATAGTGATTAATTTTGGAGGAAGAAAGAAAAAAACTACTTTTTGTGTTCGTATTTTTGACATATATCCCTGTGTTTTTACTCAAATTTCGATCGGGAGAGCTCGTTGGATGTGGAATTTGATTCCGCATCCAACGAGTACCCACACTTCATACTTGTGATGGACCTCGCTACCCCAAAAACAAGAAATACCTAAAAAAATGTGATGATGATGTCATCATCACGTTTTTTCAGGTATTTCTTGTTTTTGGGGTAGCAAGGTCTGTCAAAAGTATGCAGTGTGGGTACTCGTTGGATGCGGAATCAAATTCCGCATCCAACAAGCTCTTGCGATCGAAATTTGAGTAAAAACACAATGAGATATGTCGAAAATACGAACCAAAAAAGTAGTTTTTTTTAATGACAAATATGTCAATTCAACCATTATGGTTGACTTATTTTATTGAAATTCTATTGGTTCTTGAATTCCAACTCACAAAAACTTATTTTGGCACGTTTTCTTGTAAGGCCCATTTTAGACCCCAAATTTCCTCTAATGTAAGGATATGTGTTGCAATGGTCGTAAATTTTGCATCAATAAGTTGGTTGAAACAAAGAAAAATTATGAATGTGGGATAACTGTAGTCTTTGAGGTGACCAATGTTTCCTATAGAAGTGGAAGACATCCAAAACTATCAGAAAATAGATATTATGGGTATTTGGAAGATTTTATTCAGTGTGATTTTAACTCCTTCAAATTAGTTATGTTCGTAGTCAAATGGTATAGGTTACGATTGAATCACTGTGATCCCAATAGAACTATTACTGAACATGATAAGGAATTTACCATGGTTAATACAAGGCTATTTGAGCCAAGAACATATCCCTATGTTCTTCCAAGACAATGTGAATAGTTATTTTACTTTGAGGTTACAAGTAGAGGGGGTTGGTCATTTTTCATGAGACAGAGTCCAAGGAGAAGGCCAGTAAAGTATAATGTGGAGGAAGATAATGAAGAGGGCCTTGAAGAAGGAGATGGTGTTAAGGATGATCAACAAGAATTAGATGATCATGCTCCAGAGGAAGATGAAGAAGAATTAATTGAATCAGATGATGTAGTAGATAATGTCCATGAAGATGATATCGACGATGACATGATGATTGAAATTGACATTGATGACGATGATGATATGGCCAATCCTTACAATGTTGAATCTAGATCAAATGATACAGATGATATAAGAGGTATGCTAAGTTTTTTTGTCATTTTCTTGTATGTTGGCATATGTTATAAGATACATTGCTTCTTAAGTAAGACAAAAAGACACATTAAATTATTTTTTTGTACATAGATTTTGTTGTGTTATGGGGAATTGAGAGTGAAGTGAGGGGGGTTTAGATGAGCTTCCACCTTCACGTGGTTTCCCCTATTTAGTATAGATATTAAATTATTCTTGAAACAAAGAGAAGTTTGGTAATGCAATTTTATCATCATCATCATCATCAATGTTATCATCATCATCATCATCATCATTATCCCCATCATTACCATCTTCTTCATCGTCATCATCCTCATCATAATTATCACCGACATTGCCATCATCCTCATCGTCATGATCCTCATTGTCATCATCATCCTCATCCTCGTCGTCATTTTCATCATCCTCATCATCACCATCCTCATTTTCATCTTAACCATCATCATATTGTTATCATCATCATCATCATCATAGTTGTTATCATCATCATTATCATCGTCTTCATCATCATCATCATCTTCATCATCATCATATTCATCATCATCATCATCATCTTCATCATCATCATCATCATCTTGATCATCATCGTCATCATCCTCATTTTCATCATCATCATCATCATCATCATCATCATCACTGTTGTTATCATCATCATCATCATCCCCATCATTGTCATCTTCATCATTGTCATTGTCATCCTCATCCTCATCGTCATTATCGACATTGTCATCATCCTCATCATCATCATCCTCATTGTCATCATCATCTTCATCATCATCCACATCATTGTTTTCTTAATCATTGTCATCATAATCCTCATCCTCATCAACATTGTCATCATCCCCATCGTCATCATCATCCTCATCATCATCATCCTCATCATCATCATCCTCGTCGTCGTCATCCTCGTCGTCATCATCCTCATCATCATCATCTTCATCCTTATTGTCATCATTGTCATCATCACTGCTATCATCATCATCATCATCATTGTTATCATCATCGTTGTCGTCATCATCCCCATTGTTGTTGTATTTATCATCGTCATCCTCATCCTCATCCTCATCATCATTATCATTGACATTGTCATCATCCTCATCGTTATCATCCTCATGGTCATCATCATCCTCATCCTCATCCGCATTATTGTCACAAACACTAACAAATGAAATATAAATGATCCAAAAAATTGCAACTTCTTCAATATGCTCATAATTTACTAACTTGAAAAGAATGCATAATACCGAAGTTATAATACCATCATTCAACATAAAAAGTCATACTAATACAGAGGTGTGAAAATGCACTTTGTATTGTGTAATAATCCATTGAGATAACAAAAATGGGCTTCATAGCTTTGCATGAAGGTCAAGCTTACATCCAACTGTTCCATCCACAAGTGGAAGGCATAGGGTTACTTTCGGTGATGTATAGATTTGAAAATAATCTCATTTTTCTAATTGTTAATTTATATATATATTGGTCGTATTTTTTATGCATGATTTTCCGAATGATGATATGATACCTCTAAACTATTGCTCTAATGTGATGGATCACATTCCTATAGCTCTCTCACCTTAGTCCATACATGAGATCTCATAGATATGTTCAAAACTTAGGTTGGTTCCTTAGGTACATGTTCCTCTTTCATCTCCCATCCTTGATCTCTAGTTTGATTCAATGAAACCCTTTATGCACCTATTTGGGGAATTTCTTATTAGAACAGGTTCAATTGTGCATGAAAATACTTGACCTAGGTCCATGATAACTTGTGAATTGATACTTATAATTTCAACTTGGGTCAACCCCCTAAACCTTCTTAATCTTTTGGCATTAACCATACCACAAATTCATTTATGGTACTGCCACTATCAATACACAAGTCACATAAATAGACAATTTTTTTAGGCCTAAAACCCATTATATCATTATAATCAAACCAGTAAAACCTAATTAATGTTATGATTTTGTACTCCTTAGATACCCTAAGGGACAAACAATGTTCTCTTACACCTTAAGGTCATTCATTTTGCTATTTAGACATGTTTATTCCTCTTTGTAAATCCTCTTAGAATCTTGAACTTCCTCTATCTTTAAAAACCTTAATTTTTTCGATAGACACTTGGGTTAGCTACCAAGGATATTCATTATCTAAAACAAATTTAGGGTGATTTCTTTGCTTGATTTTCTTTTTGTTTCCAACATTAGGGTGAATTCTTTGGTTCTACAATAAACATTTTTCTTAATTTACAAGTAGATTCTTCCTTAGCCAACTTGTTCCACTTTGAAAGAGGTCATCCCAAAAAATATTTTAATTTTGAATAATAGAAGGGTATCCAAAACCAATTAAATTAATAGTTAACACTTGAATACAATTCATTTGAGGAGATTCGGTAGCCAAGTTCTACTCATGGATAAGACATAATCGTGATTTAGACAATTAGCGTTCTTAATAATTTCATTAGCCTGTCTCACCCTTCTTTTAGATCAAATGTCAACTCTAGCTAAAATTGTCATGTCCTCAATTTTTATGGGATGCTTTGTGTTGTGCGAATGTTCTGCTAATGCAGATATATATTTTCTATTTAAACTGATGTCATCACCGTGTTCTTTAATTCTTGTTTGGATATACCTCCATGTTTCTATGGTGTAAATTTTTTCACACACGCAAGGAATTTGATAAGACCCTTTTAAGAAAGTTGAGATAGGCTACTGAAAATGTTAAGAACCTTAATTGTCTAATTTGTGATGATGGCTTATCCATCGGTAGAACCTAGCTACTAGCTCTCATCAAATGAATTCTATTCAATTCTTAATTTTTATTTTAATTGGTTTTGGATATCCAACAACTATTCAAAATTAAAATGTTGTTTGGTATATTCTCTCTCAAAGTGGAACAAGTCGGCTATGAAAGAATCTACCTATAAAAAAAGAACACAGTTTTATTTTTATCCTTGAAAGAATATGTGAAATCCTAGGCATATCATTGTCTTGAAGGTGAGACTAGATAAGGCTTGAAATGTCGACAAATTTATGGATTCAACCGCAGTTTCTCCAACATATACCAACAACCTGTTATGTGGATTCTCATCCAATGCAAAACGAAATCTAACAAGCGCACATACACACATAAAATCAATATTAAATTGTCAAATAAATATAATTAAATTTATTATAAGAAAAATATTGTTATCACTTCAAACTAAATCATATTTTATAACATGTTTACAAATCCAACACTACAAATAATTTATTTAAAAATTCATTGATTATAAACATTTTAAATAAATTATCATAAAAAATATTTGAATTCATTTAAGAACTTCATAAAATTTCAACAATATATCTATGATTTATGAATGTCAAATATCACATGAAGGTTCGTGAGTTCTCAGTAGAGTACTTATACTTCTTTGATTATAAAAAAAATAAAATTGAGTTGAGGAGGTCATAGTAGAGTTTGAATGAAATTTCTGGAATATATTTATGATTGTCAAATATCACATTAAGGATGGTGAGTTTTTATGCTTTACAAAATAAAATAAAAATTATGGATCGCTTAGGTTTTTTTTAAGTAGCTAGGTTTTTTTTAAATAGTATTTTAAATATATTGAAAATTGGATATTTTTATTTTCAATTAATTTTATTTAAAATTTAATTAATTTTTTAAAATTTATTAGTATTATAATGATGAGTTGTTGAGATTTTATAATCTCCATACAATAAAGGTATTTGGAATTAACAAATCTATATATACATTCAAAGATTAAAAAAATATATAATTTAAACAAAAAACATATATAGAATTATAGCTAGCCTAGTTTATTTATACTATTTTAAAAAGTATAGTTAATTTAAAAACTACTTAAACTTTGATATGTAATTTACTATATCATAAAATATCAAAGTGATTAAAAACATCATAAGTTATAAATTTTGTTGGTAAAAATATTTTGGCACACAATTTAATACATCATAAAATATGAAAGTGAGCATTCTTATTAACATTTCAAAATTTCAATCAAATTGTTCTCCAATGTTGAAAATGTGGTTTGTGGTCAGCATTCACTCATGTTTGATGGAGCATGTTCTCTCGTAAATCGTCTATTTGCTGACAATCAGGTCTATACACACACACATATATACATACATATACATATACATATAGTTATTTCATGGAAAATTTGTACTCTATCATGGTAAATCATAAATTTTATTTGTCTTATAAAAAACAACATTACATGAAGTACTCCTAAATTTGTAAGCTATCATGACAAATCATAAATTAAAGACAAGTTTTACAACTTAATTGAAGTTCAAGT
This sequence comes from Pseudotsuga menziesii, assembly GCA_001517045.1. Taxonomy (NCBI): domain Eukaryota; kingdom Viridiplantae; phylum Streptophyta; class Pinopsida; order Pinales; family Pinaceae; genus Pseudotsuga; species Pseudotsuga menziesii. The sequence continues at coordinate 13,718 of LPNX010418098.1, read as the reverse complement.
GCTTTGTTTATAGTTATAAAAACTATATAAAACAAGAAATTTTAAGAGCACTTTCCTTAAGAATAAAGTGGAGATTGTTTTCTTCTTTTTGGAGAAAAAAATTATAGAAAAATTGGGAGACGGATTTCAAATCAATTTATAAAACTTTGTGTAAATTCAAAAGAAACAAATTGAAGATTTAAATTCCTCTCGCAAAACTAATACACATTTCCAAAAAAAAATCATTCTCATTTGAAGTCCAAAAAGTGGAGATACCATTGATTCAAAATCAGTTATTTTTCTAAATTTCGATAATGGCCACGAGGATTGCAGAGAAAATATCTTCTGATAGAGTGCACATGTTGTTGTTTGGCCCATTATAGTAGAAGAAAAGTGATTGTTCCGTTCCTAGAAATAGGTTATAAGAGACATTAAGTAATACTTACCAAGTTATGCTCATTAAAAAAAATTCCGCTCAAAACCCTAGCTACAAGGAGGAGAAGTAAGTGGATTTTTTTTCTTTCCTTAACATAAAGTGGAGATATTTTTCTTCTTTTTGGAAAAAAAATACAGAAAAATTGGGAGACTGAAAATTTGTGCAATTCAAAAGAAACAAATTGAAGATTGCAATTCTTCTCACAAAAACACACAATTTCAAAAACAAAAAAATCATCTCATTTGGAGTCTGAAAAGTGGAGATGTCATTGATTTAAAATCAAATTTTTTTTTTTTAAATTTGATAACATACACGAGGATTGTAGAGAAAATGTCTTCTGATAGAGTGCCCAACTTGTTGTTTGGCTCATTCTAGTAGAAGCAAAGTGGTTGTTCCCTTCCTAGAAATAGGTTATAATAGATATTAAGTAATACTTACCAAGTTATGCTCATTAAAAGAAATTCCCCTCAAAACCCTTTCTACAAGTAGGAGAAGTAAGTGATTTCTATGAAACCCTAGCTCTATTTACACGTTTTTGCAAGAAAATGGAAAATGTTTTTTTAACAGGAAAGAATTATGGTTCTAGTATTGAAGAATGTATCAAAGAATACAAATCAATATGGAAAAACTCATGTCTACTTTGGATAGACTCTCATTTCAAATTTGATGTTAAGGCATGGAAGTTCTCACTTGGATATGGCAAGATGAAAGCACTTTTTGATGAAGACTATGGACAAGTTTTTTTTAAATAAGTGATCTCACGCCAAGAAAAAATATCAAGTGGGGCATAAGGGTCTATTTTATATATCTAAATTTCATGGATGTATTCAAAAGGAGAATATTCTTGTTTCTATTAGCCCTAGTTGCAAGCATAATTTCATCCATATTGGTTTGGCCAAAAAATTACAAGTGCATGCTAAGCATTTTCAAAGCACATATGTTGAAGATGAAAATTTTCAATTTTTTAAATATTTGAATATTACCATGGATAAATATGTGTTGCATTTATAATTTTATGCTTTATTTATGGATGATGTGAATGTTGTTTTGGGATATCCTTGGATGCAATCAGTGGGTACAATTAATAATAATGTAGAAATTAAGTTTTTAAATATTTGGTACAAGAAAAAGAAAATTACATTGTAGGATATGTCTCTTACATAAAAAAAGAGACCCACAAGGCATAAGATGAAGTCCTTATGGAGGCACTAGTTACAGCAGTGAATCACACATTAAAATAAGAGTCAATGGTGGAATCAAAAGAATATACTATAGAAGCCAATGAATAAAATTCCTAAGAAGGTCCTATAAAAGAAGAAGAATATAAGGAGCTACATGATTCCAAGGAATCACATGTTATGAAGTCAAAGAAATAAGAACCCATCATTCAGGTCGTTGCATATCGCCACCCACACCACTCTAAGAGGCAACAGACATCTAGGACAAGTTGGGAGCCCCAGTAAACCTACTATGGACCATGATCGAACCAACAAATAAATCAATATAGAGATGCATGGAGGCTTACAAACAATATAGGGAGATACCAAAGAAGTGCAATAACATCTTGGAACCAAAGGAACCATAATCAATATCAAGGTAGCAAGGAAGCAATTAGATCATGTATTTGCATTCCAATTGGATAGATTGATACTCCTGCTTCGTATCATTTGACTAATTTTCTTAGTTGATATTGTTATATCTCTTCCTCTCATGTTTCGAGGATGAAACATGTTTAAGGGGGATGGAATCTTATATACATAGGGGAGGATAATATGGGGTACTTATGGAGGTGTCCAAGGGGAATAAATAATGTAATGGGTATCCAAATGGGAATAGTATATGCAATGTGTACCCAATGTGAATAATTAATGTAATGTGGTCACAAATAATGGAATATGGTCTACTAAGTGGTTGGGATTAGTTAGAGAAAATAATATAATAATATGGCATAAGTGTTGGCACAATATTAAAGTAACCTAGGTTCATACCATATCATACCAACAAAACCCAAGATACAGGCCCGAAAGGGTTTGATCCGTTTCGGCAACACCTGCAAGGAAGGTGAGGTCTCACCTGAGGTACTAATGGGAACTGTAGCAACTAGGTTTCCGCAGTGGTGAAAGGGATATTCGCCATACCAAACATCGATAAAACTAACTCTGACAATTCAGAAAATTGAAACAACAACACAGAGGAATATCCATGGAATTAACCATATTCATAGCATTATACTTAACCAGTATTGTGTTATTGCATTCAGTCATTCATCCATAGTTATTCATTCATGCATTAGAAAATAACAGAAAATCATCATACATAGTAGACGCCAAGATTTAACGTGGAAACCCAAGATGGGAAAAACCACAAAAGCGCTCGTTTATTATAGAGAGTTGGAGATTGACCACTTTAATTTTGTGCACACGACCTACAAACATTTCTCATCATATCTACGCACACAACCTGTAGATCGACCTCATAACTTGCGACTCATCTTAATCTTTGACAAGAACATTACATTACTCTTCGACTGATACAAAAATATTAATGTTCTTTCAAAAATAGGCTTTCCCCCCAAAAAACCGACCCATTAAATATTTAAAAGCTCTAATGGTCATTTTTACAATTTGCACCCACTACCCAATCCCATAAATTTTAGTGGACAAAAAATCTAACCAACTAAACAAACTTTCAGTTGGACTACATCAAAACGGTTAGCTTTCCTTAATCTTCTCTTGAAGCTTCAGAATTGACTGCTTCCTTGACCATCCCATCATGGTTCCGTTCACACTTCATCCAAGTCTCCAAAAATAGTACCAAAATTACCCAAAACATACCTAAGGCCAACAGGCCCCCAACACTCACATATGGCTCATCCCGAGCCACTTCAAGCCGAAAGCGCTGGTGTCATGGTGGATCTTCCTCAACTTTTATGGCAGATGTAGTGGTGGCATTAGTGAATACTTGTCATAAATAACCAAAAAAGGATCCGAGCATGTGAATGGATTGGTCACAACCCTCGTAATCATTGCAAATATCTAGTCATATTAACTAACCACGTGATCGGAGAGGCTATCCACATTCACCAATCAATTCAAAAAGGGTAGTTTGGCTACCATATAAAATCATTGTGTTCAGTTCTTCAAGTGTATCAAGCAAATTAGAGTCATAATAGTCGCTAAAGCCAAGTTCTATAAATAACTAATCTACAACCATGGAAATTAATGTGTCTAACAATTGTACCGCTCAGAGATCTACTATTGATACTCTACCTACTATTATGATTGGCTAAGAACAAACAGAAGTTGAGCCACTTCAAGCCGAAATATCCATGTGCATTAATTACAAACTTGACATAACAACACAACACAAATCCCAACTGTGACATAAGACTATCCCTAATAAATGATAGAGTACAACAACATGGCTAGTACAACAACTAACTATATACACTACTGGGACATAGAATGCTTTGACCAACACCGAAATATGTACAAGAATAATTCGACAAAAGGGAACTTTTTTATATACAAATTCAGTTGAGGGAAGCACAACTATCCTAATAAGGTTTTAGCTGACTTCGATCACTAACCCTTCCAGGGGTGCCCCATCTAACTTATGCAATTGAATTGCGCCCCCCTTGGTAATTAAATTAACAATATATTTTCCCAACCAGTGTGTTCGAAGCTTACAAGGATGCTTGAGAAACTTAATGCTGTAGAGGAGAGCTAAATCCCATCGTGTGAACTGCTTCTTCTTAATGTGTTTGTCATTCCAAGATTTATGTATATATTTTTCAACTTGCTGATGAAATCCTACAATTAAATGATCTTCCTCTAACTAAAGTAACTGTGAAAATCTCTCCTCAATAGAACTAGTATCACACATACAGGTGAAAGAAGTTATCCTTAGGCTAGGCACATTATATTCCATGGGAATAACAAATTATTTCCCATAAACAAACATGAATGGGGTCTACCCTGTCAGTTTCTTATAGGTGGTTCAATAATTCAAAAACACCGTAGGAATTTTCAAGTCCCAATCGTCTCTGTTCACATTACAAAATTTAGTCAGTGCATTCTCCACAATTTTGTTAAAGGCTTCGATAGTACCATTTTATTGCAGATGGTAAGGTGTACTCTTTCTATGATATATCTGAAATTCCTCAGTTAGAGGTTTAATGGTTCTATGACAAAATGCGTACCTTAGTCACTTAGGATAAATATGGGACACCCAAACCTTGTAACCATGTTCTCAAACAAAAATATCACATTCGTTGTGGCTGTACGGTCCTTCATAAGGGAAGCTTCAACCAACCGAGTTAAATAATCAGTCACAATTATTATATATCAGGAATTGATTCTCTTACCTAATGGGTCCCAAACATTCCACGACCCACTTATCAAATTCCTGCAATGTTACTTGTGGAACCTGTTGACCCTAGGTAATTTGACTAATTTTTGGTTCTAAGATGGAAAATTGGTCGTAGTGTGAATGGGCCTACGATGGAGCGAATGTGGAAATGGTTGGCTCTGACAATTTTGGCGGTCTTTAGGGACATAATAACGTATTCAATGAGTTATTTAGAATGGTTATCCACTTATGGGTAGTGAGCACGGGGAACGTAAATGTGGACAATATAGCCTTTAAAATGTAAAGGGTTGGACTTTTGAGGGGGTTGTTGCTTCTTTTAGATATTTTTTGGTTCTATTTTGGTCGGAAGATAAGATAGATCTGGTCGAAGTAAAGTTTTAGTAAGTATGTAGTATTGTTTACTATAATGAGAAAGATGATTAAGAGTCATGAATTTAATGTATTGTTGATCCGCAAGTTGTGTGCGTGAATTAAATGTAATGGAGGTTATGGAGAGATGTATGCAAGATGTGGGCGTAGGCCAAATATTTTGAGACGTGACTCATGCCAAATGAAGAACGCTTTTGTGGTTTTTTCCCGTATGGGTTTCCACATTAAGATTCCTGTATCGAATGGTGTATGCGAATATTGTGTGATGTCTTGTGTTTTGATATGATTGATGATAATATGTTCCTTTCTGCATAAGTGAATGAAATGACAAACGCTTTAATGGGTTGTAGTATGTTGTTGTCTTAGTTTCATGTAGATGGATTTATATGATGGTTCATATGTCAGCTTTGTTGGTTTGCATGTCAAATATTAGCATGGAAATATCCCCTTTACCTCTGCAGAAACCTGGTTCTTGTAGCTCCTATAGGTATCTCAAGTGAGACTTCACTTGCATCGCAGGTGTTGTCAATGGGGGTAAGCATTATCGGGTTGGTACCTTAGGTTGTGTTGATCAAGTTGGAAGGTTGAAGCTGGGTTAGTTGAAGAAATCCAATAAATGGTTATGTTTTTGGGATTGGGATCATTGTGAAGGGAATATGTTTTGGCACTCAACGGAGCCTAAAACTTGGGATTAGATAAAACAAAAGGCTCATAAATTTGCAAAAGAAGAAATTAAGGGGTCGCGACTGACTCCAGTGGAATGGTTAGGAAGGTATGTTTATTTAGATATACATAATATTTTATTTAGTGAATTCCCTAGTATATTGTATGAATGGTTAGAAATATTAGCACACCATAAGAAAAAAATTCAAGTTTGAGAACCTAGGGATTGGACTCTTAAACTGATATGACGGCTTGAGATTGTTATTAATACCATCTATAGGGATGTTGAATCCTGGTTCAACAACATTATAGACGGGTGTATTACTGAGATCGATCTGGATAATATTAAGTCATATAGTGAAACTGAGAGAGAATTTTTCCAAGGTCCCATAGGTAGACACCTGAAGTCTTTAAAACTATTGATTAAAATGTTGGTATGTGAAAAATGGATTCTACAGATGGAGTCTACCTATTAAATCATTGTGCGCGGAGAATATGGTTAGTGTTGGGAAGAAGGTCTGGAGAAGATGGGAAGAGTGAATTGAAATTTTTCAAGATGATAATGAGACTGATGAATAGGTTGGCCGCCTAAGGAGTGGAAGAAGATTTTGATCAAGTAAGAGGATAAGAGGTTCCACAGCTTGATAAGGAGTCTTGTGACAAGGATGAGGAATATTGGCTTATTTCAAAATATGAGGAAGAGGTTCCAAATTCGTTCTAGACCCAAGACTACAACATACCTATGACTCCAAGTGCATCTCTGGTATCAGAGGTAAGACCTAAAATTGTTTCAAAGTGCTTTCTGTCGAATCAGAGTAATAGTAATAGTCAAGATAATGGTCAAATTTTTTTTACTATTGGTCCATTTAATTCGGGCTCGCCAATGCCCATAATGAATAGGATGGTTGGGGATGACATGAAATTGCCTAAACTCAGTGGAAATGGGTTGGAAGACCCTGAGTAATACTGGATTTTGTCTGAGGTCATATGGACCATGCGATAGGTCCAGGATAATGTGGTAAAAGGGGATCAAATGATCATGACCTTTAGAAGTCGTTCTATAGATTGGTATATGAATTTTTTGTGGTTCCTACGGGAACCCCTCAGAATTCTTTAGATTATATTTGAAATAGGTTTATAGACGAATTTAAGAAGCATAATTTTGAGTTAAAATGTATTACAAAGTTAAAGGAAATTAAGAAGTCGTCAGGTGAATCTATCTGGTATTTCGATCAGATATTCAAAACTTTGATGGATAAGGTAATTTTTCATATGTCCAGCGTTTAACATAAAGAATGGTTCATTGCTGAATTATTACCCCATATTTTTGTTCCCCTGATGTAGTAGAATATAGTGTCCCAAATAGAAGCTTTGGAAATTGCAATGAAATTAGAAGTGTCACCAGATGGAGAAATCGGTGTGGGAATGGCACAAATTCAGTCACAGCTAGCTAATACGTCACTACATATCCAAGATATCAAGAAGGGGATGTAGATTCATGAATATGTCTAGTGCACAAGATGTAAAACTGAAGGTCACCATAAGGATTTGTGCCATCCTTTATAGACTATTTTTCTTCTGGTGCGCCAAATCCATCAAAGTCACAAGGGATTCCATGGTGTCAAATCTGTCAAACAAAGGGACATCGTTCAAAAGAATGTTTGTATTTACATAATATAGTAAGTCCACCTTCCAGTATTTAATGTAAGTTATGTAGATCTGTGGGCCAATATGAAAGGAATGTAGAGCATACCAGTTTCTGGAAGAAAATACAATGGATACCTATTTGATGAAGAATGATGATCAAATGCAAATGAGAGGTCACATATGCAGTTCCCTCAACCCAAGGGGGTGGTAATTTTAGAGTTTGAGGAAGAGGAGGAGGATTTGATCGAGGGAGATGCCAAATTATTTGCTATAATTATGGAAAATCGGGCCACTATGCTAAAGAATGTACAAATCCTACATCAACATGTTCATACTGTAAATCATTGGATAATACTATTAAGGAATTTTCCCATATTATTGCTAAATGGAAATCCAAGGTAACGGGGAATCAGAACCGGCTTACAAATGCAAATCAAAATGTTCAGAATATTTCGCTTGAGCCCCGAGAACATACCATTGTTGTTTTAACAAGAGGAAGTGATCCAACTGGAGATGCTTAAGAAGAACCATGGGAAAATATAAGAATACGATATTCATCAAAAAAGAAAATTCCCTTTGATGTTCAAAAGGAAAAAGAAGTCTTCTTCGATGCACTAAATGAGTTTGTAGACAGAAATTGTGCCTCGACATTTGTTGTTCCCTCGATGTTCGACAAAGGTCCAGCCATCAACATGGCACCAAGTTTTGGTTGGTCAATTCCAAAGAATTTGAAAGATCAGGTAAGCATTTTGAAGAATTTCTTGAAAAGTGGTCTAAGACTTGTTAAAAAGAAGATGCTCTAATAGAGCTATTATCTCTAATCGAAGAACCTAAGATATTTCTTCGATAGGAAAAGAATGAATAGTGGTCAAGAAATACACATGAATGCTCAATTAGGTGATTATGATATGGATTTTATTATTCTCTACTTGGGGTCAGATGTTAACATCCTAACAAAGAAAACATGGGAGAGTATGGGAAATACCAAGTTAGTATAGTCACCTGTTCAACTGAGGTTAGCTAACCAGTTGAAGGTTCTGCCTACTGATTGACTAGCATAGGTTCCTATCGATGTGGAAGGGATCCGAACCTATGCATATTTTGAGGTTATAGAGATTGTTGATGATACAAAAACTTATCCAAAACTATTGGGGATCAAGTGGGATATTGAGAACCAAAATTCCATTGATTTCAAAAAGAGGACCTTGTCATTTGAAGACTCGAAAAAACAGGTAGTCGCGCCAATCAACCCTCTAAAGGGATAGTGATACATCAAACCAGTAAGAGGTGAGTATCATGAAGGGAATTTATATACTATCTACAATATATCTTATATAATGGATGACTATATGAATCCTACAGCTGATGGTAAATTGAGTTGGCGAAGTGTTAGTTCCTACTCATCAGATTCAGGGGAAGCATTGGAAAATTGGCAGAACCGGCTATATGAAGTGTCGATGAGAAAATGTGCAAGAATAGAAAAAACCTTATGATGGGTGGGTACTGCGTTATGTGATCTACCTACTTATGAAGGATTACCTAATTTGGACACGTTTCTAATAGAATTTGAAGATAAGGTATTAGAACCTCAGCAACTGCTAGCTCTCAATGTGTCCCTGAAAGTTACTCTAGTAAGATGGTGAGTTATTCATAAATAATTCATTTCGGAATGGCCTCAGTGTTGAAGGCTCTTAGAAATACGGTTTGTGATAATATTTATTATGTTGGTCATAAGTATATTAGTTTGACGAGTCTCGTCGACCACCTTGAGAACTGGTGTGTGACATGGAGGTTGGTGCCTCGACAATAAAGGGTACACTTCTTTATACATACTTTGTATATGATACCAATAAATTGGTATACGTCGCTTGAGATACGATGAGGGACTGCAGACTAGGATAAATTGGCTAACAGTTTCAAACATATGTTTACCTTTTCTAATGAAATCTCATCAATTGTTGTTCCCTTACAAGTTATTAAAACCAATATTTTTTAGGATGTTGTTGTTCCAGTGTCAAGTCTACCATAATGGAATGCGACAGTACAAATCCTGATGGAGTGTTACAATATATCCGGGGAACCTGAAGATGATGATCCACGCGACATTCACACCCCCAAATATGAAGGTAGTCAAGCATTGAAGGAACTAAGTATATCATCTTAAAATATTTTGAAGCCCCTGAAAATAAATAAAGTGAACATTGGGTCTCCTGAGAATCTGAAGTTTGAAAATATTGGGGGATTACTAGGATGATGAGACTTTCAGGAAAATCACTGATTTATTACATGAATTCCAAGACCCGTTCCTGGCCAAGTTTACATAAATGATGGGAATTGTTAGGGATATGAGTGAGATGAAGATTCCCCTGAAACCATATGCTAAACCTGTCAAGCAGTGACCATATAGATTGAACCCCGGATACAAAGAGAAGGTTAAGGTATAATTAAACAAAATGTTGGATGCAAGGATTATTGATCCTATCGAAGAATCAAAATGGATCATCCCAATAATCTTACAAGATAATAAAACTGGTGAATTCTATATCTACATCAACCTGAGGAAATTAAATGATGCTTACCTGCATAATCCTTTTCCTACACCTTTTACAGATGAGGTCTTGGAAAGTGTAGGGGGGAAAGAGATATATTCTTTTGCTGATGGATTCTACAAGTACCATCAAATCAATATCCCAGAAGGGGATTGACATAATACCAACTTTTTGATAGAATGATGTTATTTATATTACATGACAATGCCATTTGGACTTAAGAATGTTCTTGTTATTTTTTCTAGGATAGTGGTATATGGTTTTAAATATTTTATTCATAAATTCCTAGAAGTCTACTTTGATGACTGGATAGTATATGTGTTAATAAAGGGCTATATTAAGAGTATTCAGATGATGCTTGAATGGTGTATACAGTTTCATATTTCTTTAAATTTGAAGAAATGCATCTTTTGTGCTCCTTTTAGTATTTTGTTGGGTCATGTTGTCTGTAGAGAAGGAATGTTAATGGACCCTATGAAGATTGCAATAATTGTCGACCTACCACCATCCCCATCGATTAAATAGTTGAGGACCACAATAGGTCATACTGGTTATTACAGGAAATTTATCAGACAGTATGTGGAGATCACTGCTCCAATGTAAAAGTTGCTGAAGAAAGATGTCAAATTTCAGTGGAGTGAAGAATGTCAAAAGAGTCTTGATGTCCTTAAAGAGAAAATGATCTTAACACCTAATTCATTATTTCATTACTGATGGAAATAATTTCATGTGCATGTCAATGCATCATCTGTCGCGTTGGGAGTCGTACTTCCATGACAAGGTGAGGACTCTGTCGATCGCCCCATTGCATTTTCTAGTAGAATTTTGTCGAATGCATAGAAAAATTATACGACAACAAGCGGGATGGACGTGTCATGGTATATGCACTTCATAAGTTTCGACGATATTTATTGGGTGGTCACTTTAATATTTTTACGGATAATTCTACTTTGAAATACTCGATCAATAAGCCAGTGTTGGGGGGGATCTAACAATGTCTCCTTCTCTTCCAATAATTTGACTTTGAGATTGTTTGTTGGAGCAGGATCCCGCAGCTACAGAAGAAGCTGCTAATTTTGGCCGAAAGAGAGAAGTTTTGGCGGAAAAAAGACAGGGCAGAGCTACGACGGCGTAACACGTTTCCAGCTGGAGAGCAGAGCCGGAAACCATGACTTTTGGGATAGAAAAGTCAAGAAGGCAACGGTACCTGAGCGACCGAGAGAAGAAAGCTCAACCATTGCATTGAAGGCAGCGACGGAAGACAGGAGGGCTCAGCGACCCTCATAAAGAAGAAGGAGCAACGAGGCTCAAGCATTGAAGACGAAGGACAGAAAGAGAAGCGGTGCATAGTACCCATGGTCAGTGCCGGGAAGCATGGAAGACTGCAGAGAGCTGCAGTGTGACGGGAAGCGGCTACCTCAAGGAGAGAGAGGACTGACTGTCACTATTTAGGGTATGGGTTTACTGTTGGGACAGGCCCACAGTGTTGTAATGGCACGACCTTCGGGCTGCCTATAAAAGCTTGCATTTTTGTATTGTAAAGGGTTAGCTAATCAGCCAGTTAGATAGTTGGTCAGTTGATAGTTTTGTAGACTCAGGAATCAGTCAGACAGACTGTGTTGTAACGATCCAGACACCTAGTTGTCAGTGAGTCATTTGAGTCTGTATGTAACCATTCACAGAGAAGACAGAGAGGGAAGGATATATTGAAAGAAAGGCAACATAGAGATAGACCAGAGGTCTAGAGGAGACCTCGCGCTGCATATGTAGTGCAACAAACTATGCTAACTTCCCTCAAGATATATAATAGAAGCACAGTTTGGTGGACGTAGCTCCCATCCCGGGGGTAAACCACGTTAAATCTGCGTGTTATGTGTTGTATGAATGTGATTGTATTTGCTTATGGTTACTGGTTATTATGCATGTAATGTTAGTTGCAGTAGGTGAATGTATGTATTGATCAGCTCATGATAATACAAGAAGATAAAGATAAGTTGAAGCATTTTAGTAGGCTGTTTAAAGACTCCTTTACGTCTGTCTCTAATGACCAGTTACTCACAATATACTTCTAAGAAGTAGAGTTTCGCACATCGGCACAGTCAACATTAAGAGTGCAAAGTCGTAGTGGTAAGATATCACAGAGAGGCGGTATCGCATTGGCAGAGGAGCTGCGGTGCGCGATACTGCGAGCTGAGGGCTTAGCGTTGAGGAAAGGATGGGTGTTCCGTGGTGCGCAGAGATGCGGTAAGGTTGGGAATATTGTGAGTAAGTGGAAGTGTGCGACGCGAGAGGAAATCGTGCAACTTGCGCGGGGTTAAGCATCGCACGGGTAAGAAGTCCTGTGAGCAGAAGGGGATGTGCGATGCGCGGAGCTAGTTGATCTAGGGGCGCGTAGGAGTAAGAAATAAGAAGTAGGATGCGCAGAACCTGGTCCAAGACACTTGAGTCTTGGCCAACCCATGAGATTCACTTCGAGTGAGAATTCAGATCGCTTCGCGGTCTGTCGCCGAAAGGGCCAGTGAGTTTTGGGTGTTGTTGATTAATTATAGTAAACCCGGGTCTGCCCATGCAATCAACAAATGGTTCCGTTGCCGGTTTAAACGACTGGGAGTCAATGTTCTGTTGGCATCCTATGAGAGAAGAGTTTCACCAGTGGCTGGATTTAGACTTAAGGGAGTTCGCCAAGCAAGAGAATAGGAGTCCGAGACTAAGCACAGAGGCCTGGCTAGAGAAGCATATCGCTTCAGACATACACGCTATATTTTTTGTAACCTACGAAAACGAGCTCTTTGATTGGTTATCCAAGTTGACAGATAGTAACACATTTAAGAAGAAAAGAAACATCGTCTGGACACCGGAGCTGATTCAGACCGTACAGAACCTTGACAATCCGATTACGAGAGCAGTGGACTTCTGGATTACTAGTGTGCTAGAAGGCTACGTTACAGAGTTTGCAGTTGACCAGAGAAAGAGCTTCAGCGCAGCTGAACGATACTTCTTCAAAGGATATCGCGGTAAGTACCTAAGATCTCTAAACTTGTCCCTTAAGATGCTGCTATATGAAAAAGGAACAATGGATCTAGTCTCAGATGAATAAGTAAAGCTAGTAATGTCACAAGAGTTTGAAAGTGATTTTGATGACATTGGACGAACACGGAGTGGAAAGAAGTATAAAGTAGCATTTAGTTCTCCTATATTTGAAGACAGTTCAAACATTATTAGACAGCAGAGCCCTAGCACCACCGAAGAACCAGAGGGGGGTATCCCTTACCACCCCTATACTCCACAGAAGCAGACAGGGACTCAGAATAATCCCGTAGGTACTCCATCTAGTAGTTCACAGTCAGTACCTACTCCCGTTATAGCACCTTCACCTACACCGCTGAGTGGTAGTACTCCAGTCAGTCAGAACCCACCACAGAGAAATAGAATGGGAGACGACATGAAGCTACCTATATTTAAAGGTACAGGAGCTGAAGATCCGGAACAACATTGGTTCCTATGCGAAGCTATGTGGACCATTAAAACAATCAATGATGATAACCTTAAACTTGTACAGTTGGTTACCACACTCAGAGACAGAGCCTTGACACGGTACATAAAGTATACTACATTACCCAAGACGCTTGCCCAGGTCAAGAATGCCATGATTAAAGAGTTCAAGAAACCTAAATCTGAGTCTCAGTGCATTACAGAGCTTAAGG
>LPNX010418084.1:458871-480955 GCA_001517045.1 Pseudotsuga menziesii | reverse complement strand
GTTCATGAAGACAGAGTTGATACATGCACAGCCACAGTGGTATATTTCATCTAACAGCAGTATAGATGAGCAAGGTTACAACATTTATCTTTAATTTTATGATTAGTCCCGTTCCATATTGTTCATGACAGCAGCATGAGAACATGGTTGTTCTGGAGAATTTCTACACTTTTTTAGTAATGCTTCTCTCAGGGTATTACAGACTAATTCTGGGATATTTCCAGCAGTAAAACAATGATCTTTGAAGGCTAAAGTGCTTGCTTCTTGACAGAGATTGAAGGCTGTCAACATGTTTACACAATGATGATTGTTGATATGTTGACCAGCAGATCAGAGGATAATTTCCAGAGTTTAAGATTGTCTGTGTTGAACTGACATAGCCTTGGAGACATGAGCAGAGACTAAATATTAGTGTTTAACACAGTAGGGTTGAGCTGGAAATTGCCTGTGTGAACAGCAGAATAGCAGAGCTACAGTTCTATGACAAACACATTCATATTTTGGTGGCAAGGTGATGTAAGCATAAGAGTAAAACTAGACGATGGGCAGATCTTTGTTGAATCAGTAAGATCTTTGAGCAGTAGAGCAGATGACCAGCATGAGCAACTTGGCCAACAATCCTGGACCAGCAGAGTTGATGTGTGCTGAGCAGAGTTGATATGCAGCGTTGATGATGACCAGCAGTGATGAATAGTAGAAGATGAACAGAGAAGATTCAGAAGACTATTGCAGCAGTGTTGAGCAGATTGACAAACAGTAGATGAATGATGAGCAATGTTACAGCAAAGCAGTGTTGATGATATGACAGAGTTGTCTTGTGTATGATGACAGTAAGCCTTAATGTAAAAGCAAGCTTGTCTTGCTTCTGAGGTTAGGATACCTCAAACACTTCTTAGTAGGGTCTAAGAAAACCAGGCAGGGTCCTGGAGTAAGAGTAGGTGCTCTATTTATCAGTAGGTGCTGATTTTGCCTAACGGTTGTAGCCGGACCCAAATAATATAAAAAGATTACAAATTCATATGATGTGGTGCTCTTCAGTGTTATGGCTCTTGATGGTTTAACTGCTTTTGATTTATGAATGATGATCTGGAAGATGTTTATGAAATGTTTATGATAGAGTAATGAATTGATGAATTGGTAGATAACCCTGATAATCTGTGAAAAGGTTAAAATTGGCTGCACACTGATTCACCCCCCCTCTCAGTGTCTACAGTATGTATATGTGTGTGTGTGTGTGTGTGTGTGTGTGTGTATAAAATTAGGTTTTACAATAAAACTAAACCAAAGTGGTGATAATCCCATCAAAGATGGCACCCACAACATTGTTAATCCCATAAACTTATACACGGCGATGGAACAGAGAGGCTATGAATCCCTCTTCCCATCGAATAAAATAAAAATAAATATGGGTTTAATAAAACTACAGTCTAAAACTTATCTTGAGTATAGAGAAATTCCCTACTCCTACACGACCACGAGCCCAATCATCTTATGGATAAAATGAACCAATGATGCCGATGGGAAACAACCAAACTAAAGTCACCTGCGTAACCAAGCAATGAAGAAATGTCATATAAGAGAAGAATGTTTAAATAATTGATAAACAAATTTGAGGGTGGTTTTGCTCTCCTTAGTGTTCAAAGAAGCGGGCTCGGAAGGAGGTGACTCTGTCACCATCCTTGTCGGTGTCCTCAAACCTACAAGCATTGACCTTATAGTTATAACCATAATGTATTTTTATTTGAAAAACTGAAATTATAAATGAATGATTTGAAAATTTACCTTATCTGAATGCAGAGGGGCCAGGGGTCGGCTCCTCCTTAACGCCCTTATCCCTCCTCTTCTTGCAAATAAAAAATACAATACCAGTTATTCATTACTACTTGAAAGTTAAAAGAAGGATTATCATTTTTTATTTGCAGAGCTAATATTTGAATTACTAGGTTAAGACAGTTGAATGACCATGGAAGGTGGTATGGTGTTGTTACGTAGAAAACAACAAGGTTGAGACTGATTGTGGCCTTTAAATGAGAAAGGAAACTCTAACACACCTTTAAAGCAACCATTTAAACACCATTAACAAACTGGGTAATGGTTTTAACAGGTTTAGCTACTCAATCAAAGTTGTGGGAGCAACAACTTCTTCCCCAATATTACAGACCAAGTTTAATAGCAAAATGAATTGTTCAGACAGGAAAATAACTACCATAAGAATGCTAACAAAACCCCTACCATAGTGGAGGACAAGTGGAGGGCCAAGATTGAATCTCATGTGAGCTTTAAAGTCCTGGTTGCATTGTCAACTTGCAGCTAGGAAAAAACTTTATTGCTAAGGTCAACCAAAGTACAACCAAATCATAACTTGTACCTATCAACATAGTGCATGGCCCAACATATAATATACATTAACATGTCAGGAATTATTTCCCTAGATCAACCTTCGAATAGGTTATGATCATCGTATGTACCAATTTATTAACACAATATTGAAGCTTTAAAACTTATACCTTGCGCAAAAACCATGGTCTACACCATGGATTAAAATATAACCATATTTCATGCCAAGTATTGGGATAAGGACTTATTATGTTTAACACCATAGTCCCCCAATTCGTTTTCTTTTCAAAAACATGTTGTCATCATTATCATAAGAGACAAGGTGCAATGGAAAGGGAAGAGACCTTCCTTGGGGCTAAGAACCTTAGAAAAAACATTTAGTAAGATAAATTTAAAAGTGTCACTGAAACATCACCTTCAGGTGTGATGGCAGAATGTCGATACCCATGCAACACATCCGCATATTGTTTAACATGTCAAGGATTAGTAAGAAACCAGTATAAGTCACTTTACAATTAAAAGACAAAGTATTCATGCAACAGTCACTAATACATGCTAGGTTATTCACTTGGAGTATAAAGACGTTTACATATTTATACTATATATCGTTTTTTTATGTGTGTGTGGAAAATATAGGTAGGTTACATAATGGTATCAGATCATGGTTACAACTGGAAAACTAATTTTATTCTATTTTGGTTTGATTCTCTTACAAAACAGGAAGAGAAGGATAACTTTGTTTTTGCAGGAAATTATGGCAGGTGTAGGAATGTCTACGGAAGAAGAATCTCATCCTTTAAATCCCATGAACAATGAAGAGGGTAATCTAAGGGAGGGTGAAATTTGGGTAAATATTAATGATAGTCGAAACAAAAACCCATCTGAGTTACAATGAATTGTTAAATAATTAAGAGCAGAATTAAAAAGAGTTAGAGAAGACAATGAGCGTATACTGAGAGCACAAGAGGAGTCAAATAATATTTTGCTATCTAAAATACATAGTAATGAAAAAGAGAAACACAAAGAACCTGAAATTAATATGGAAAAATATACACCTTACAAACATAAGGGAAGAAAAATGGATATTTCCATTCATGGAGATGAATCGTCCAGTGAGGAATTAGTTAGGCACCATACAAAAAAATATCAGGATTCTAGTGAAAGTAGTGACAACAATCAAACGAAAAAAGAAGTACAAACCTTATGAAGAAATTTATGGGGAATTTAAAAATATTAAACCCCCTATGTTTAACGGTGAGATCGAGAAAGGAGAAGAAGTAGAAGCTTGGTTATCTAGAATGAAGAAATATTTCCATATCTATAACTATCTTGATGAACTAAAGGTGAAAATGATAATCTATAACTTAACTGGAAAAGAAGATATTTGGTGGCAAGATATAAAAAAGGTAAAATGTATAAAATAATGTTTTGTAACATGGAAAACATTTAAGAATTAATTTAAACGAAAGTATATTTTAGAATAGTACTACGAAGAAAAGCTAAAGAATTTTACGAGTTGATGTTAGCTGTTATTACCATGAAAGAAATTTGTAGTAAATTCCTCAGTTCGCTTCATTATGTACCATATATAATAGATGGAAAACAAAAAATATAGTTCTTTCTCAGTTGCTTGCCTCTTATGTTTAAAGAGAGTAATGAGTAGGACAATCCAAATACGTTGGAAGAGGCAATGAAAAAAGCTAATTTTTGTTTGATCAGAATAAGAATAAAAGAGAAAATGTACCTAACTAGAAAACTAAAAGACGTGGAAACTTTTATCAAAGGAATAAGAATACTACGTTTTATAAAAATACTAGGAATAAATACAAATGGTATCAATGAAATAATTATAAAGGTTTTAAACTAGAAAACCATGCAGTGAAAGAAAGAGAACCTCCCACTACCTTTAATAAAAATATTGCACATAGGGAACCATTAAGATGTTGGGAATGTAGCGAGCTACATTATTTTAAGGACTTTCCCATAAGAAAGAAAAAATTTAATAATGTTCACTCAATTCAAGATGCTGATAGAGTTGGAGATATGGTGAGAAGCATGCCAAAATCAGTGTTGCATTGGAGAATCGACAAGCAGACCATCAAACTTCAATCACCAAAACCGAAGGTATGATAAAAAAGTGAACCCATTTCTATGCTAATTGATCTAGGATCAAGTTTGAGTTATGTATCACCCAGTATTATTGAAATGTGTAAATTATCACATGAAAAATTTGAAAAATCTTGGCTGGTATAGTTAGCCACAGATACTAAACGGAAGGTCACTAGTTATGTGAAAAAATGTGAAATTATGATGAATGAATTGAATACACATGATGATATGAATATTTTACCATTAGTTTCTTCTGATTTTCTGATAGGAATGGACTGTGTTAGTGCTAGGATTGAGCCCATAGATTGAGCGAAAAATGGTTCTCTCCCAGGCAACAGCAGAACTATTTTACATTGCGCCTCTGGCCCGACGCAGTCAGAGAGGGATATCTTTCTTACTCTGCATATTTACTCATGTAAGATATTTGATCAAGAATGATCAAGAGGCCAGACTCCTGAATAGGGCGGGTGCGTTGATGTAAGATGCAGGTGGGACTATCAGAGAAAGGAACCATTGGGTAATGGAGTCGAAGGTACGTGTAGGGAACATATTGTAGGAGGTAAAGAATGGTGTAAATTTACAAACAGAGGAAAGATAGTCGTCGATCTTGCAATCAGGAGATATTTAGCAGGTGATTAGTAGATGAGAGAGAACAGTCCATCACACAGAGCATCTACAGGGTGAATTCTGCACGACTTTAAAAGAAAGGTTAAATGAATATATGAAACAACAGACGAAGCATAGAATGTATGAATTCCAAAATGTTATACACTTATTTAATACATGAAATAAACTAACAAACTGGAATGAAAATAGGATGAACATTTCACGTAAGGAAATTACATATTGAAAGAAACGACGACACACAAATCTCTGCCTTGAAAGACAATCCTTCCTCTACAAATTTATTCATAACACGGGAACCAGAGACTAATTACAATGGAGAGCCTCAGCCCTTGAAAGTTTCCCAACCAAACCCTATCTCCCTCTATCGGGAGTATATTTATACTATTTCAGCACTGAGACTATTCTTCGAAACAAAACCTAAATATTGTTTTTAGTCACAATCAGACACTAATAGTTTTAGAATGTGGTACTATTTCCACGGTTTACAAATATTAACCAACATTATGGAGCAAGTGGGCATGCTCAGCTCGGGTGATAGTTTGACGTGCTGTTTTAAATCTTGAGTATGCTGCCCCTTCTGGTTGCTTTCAGGTGAATCACCATTTACTGGGTTTTGGACCTCCTAGCCATCTTGTTGAGTCAGCATAGCGCCCCTTGTTCTGTCCCAAGTTTTTATCTCCTCCATGTTCAAAGGTGGATTTTTGCATGGATGCAAACTAGTAGGGTAGTTTAGATCTTTCCCTTGCTCAACCTTCCCTGCAGCCCCTCCCTCTTTGCGTAACACTATTAGACTTGGGGTCTGGAGGAAGGGTCATATTGCTTCTGGACAAGGAAAGCCTTTGTAGTGGATTGTCATTCTTGTACTCCTCACCTTCAATGAGGTGGGATCTCCCATAGGAAACACGATGGAGCATAGGTCCACCAGCCCCATCACCTTTGGCAAGTGGAATTCACAAATAGGGTTGTGCAGGAACTGGACCCCTGACACTCCCATCCGAACAACTGATCTCACAGAGCACATCCCAGGATTGTCTTCTTGTGTGGAGGCTTTGGAGGAAGCAATGGAATCAGGGGTTCCTGGAAAAACACCTATGAGAAGTGAGTGTCTAGGCAATGCACCACTGGAGGTGCAGGTATCTGAAGGTGGGTGTATCTCTCAAAAATCTTCACATTTTTGCCCCGATGGCTGGTGTCATTCTCGACATAGAATACCAAGGTGATGGGTAAGCATGGAAATTTTCTCACCCACCACCAGTACACCCAAACGGACAAGCTTTTTGAGCTAGATTTCCATCACCAACTCCTCGAATTTATATGGACTCACGATGAAATGAAACCTTGGGCTCAGGAAGTATGCTATCTCATTCCTGGCATTTCAAAGGAAATATATATAAGGTTACGAGACTGGACTTTGTAATGATCGGTCAGCATTCCTACACACTTTGCCATTGGGTGTCTCGGTGCCGAAATGTGTGAGGGCACGGGTAGCATGATTTTTTACCTGCTAGGGATCTAGTCACATCGCTTCATTGGATACGGTACCTTATCGTTTGCTTTGGGAAATATTTTTTGGGTGCCACTTAGTTCAGTCGATCCATGCTGCAAAGCACATGGAGTGGACGTTTCTCATGCTCTTTTTCTCTTGTGACGTAGGAAACAAAATGGTCTCCCCCATCATGCCCTTGCACCATGTGAAGAGTGGATCCACCGGTTACTTACCTCATTTCCGCATGCCAGACTTCACATAGGCGGATCTTTAGGTGATATGGCTTTGCCACAAGGATGATTTCACCTGTATGTGTTCTACAAATGGTGCCTTGGGGATCAACTAATTTGCTAGGAGGCAGATCATGCATGGGAACGTCTCTTCTACTGTTAGATCTGCACTGGATGTGATACCTATAGCCTTGAGGCCTTTTCAGCCCTCCAATTTTTGGGTCTTCCACATCCGTCATCCATGTTTCTTTAACCTCTACCACCAATTCCTCTTTCCTGGATTTAGCGAGCAGGTTTAGACTGTGGTATGTTTCTTACCCATTGATCGAGATCGACCTCTTCATGCAACCGTTGATCGGGGTAGACCCTACCATTTTTCATGAATTGAGACCTTAACCTCATCCGTGCTAGTTCAGATCACGAAATGAACCATGACCGTAGATCTATCCCCGCCTTTTTCATGATCGTTGAACTTTGCAGCCGGTACCACTTTTCAGAATTTGGAATCACAACTTTATACACACAAGTTTGGATCACAAAATCAACTAGGGCCGTAGATCTTCTCTTTCTCTCATCTCTGTCATCAAACATTTCTACCTTTTAACCTATTTCACTATTTGGGAAAGTTCCTTCTATCGAGCTTGTTTTCCTAGTGAACCCGTCTCAGGCCGTCAATCGGGCCTCTCCTAGATCTCGACCTTTCATTGTTTCCCCCCTTTAACAGGCTTTGTGAATACCCAACTTAGTTATTTCCTTGCATCTTTCATCCTGTGGAACCATACTCCATCGTCGATCTTCTTCGTTGTGCTTCTGTATTGTTGATCTACAATGCCTCTTTATCTCATCTTCGTTGTTGCAATGCCTTGACCTTTGGAAGGATCTACCACTGTAGATCAATCCCTCTTATTCATCTGACAGTCCCAACTGACGAAAACTATCCATTGGATAACCTGAAGGGTGTATGTATAATTCTCCCTTGAACAGGACCCTTCTGAATTCTTCCCAGCCCATAACTCGAATGTTGCAAATGGAGTGCTAAAAACTCTCTCCATGAGGGATGTTATCCTCCCAGCGAGGTAGAAAAGAACCCCCGTAGACCAAGTACCAAATCCATTGGGTTGCCCCCTATCTTTCCTTTGAAACCTTCAACATGCTCTGAGCTACCGATATAGCAAATTTATGTCACTCTGCAAATTATGCCCTTAGCCACACTCTGAAACCGAGAACAGTTGTGACTGCAAACCTGTGCTTACAACTAAAAAATGAAAACAATCTAAATAGTAATGAAGGAAATGCTCGATGATTTCTGAGCTTAATTTTTCCTACCTACTCTACCTAATTTAGTGTACAAGCCTAATTAAGTGAAATCGGACTTCCAATGAAGCCAATCAAGCAGCTTGCCTAACAGTTTTGTTTCCTTTTCGTGCTTGATGAATAGGAATGAAATGCATAATAGAAGAAGGATATAACAAATAAATTTATCTTTACAGTATAGATGTGACCAGACATTACGATTATCCATCCTTTCCATGTACTCTACTATGGGGTCATAGAAAGCACGACAACCTCCAACATATTCTGTCATTTGTACATGGGAAAGCTGTCTAGAACTCCTTTCCTCTGGAGAGATGTCAAGCTAATACTTGAGAGATACTAGGAAAGGGCCCACATAATTGTTCTCCAATGAAACATCCACCCTTTCGCTCAAAATTTCTAAAACTAGAGCTTCACCTTCTTCATATGCCTCAGCATGGGTGTCCTCTTTTTCTTCAACAGAACCGAGTAAGGACATTTCTCCTTTATGGAATGATATTATTGAAGGCATAAAATTAAAAAATGTGTTTATTTGAGGGATGCTGCCTCTTTATTCATGACTCAGCATCTCATCATAAACTCCTGATGTATCAATAAACAGAGAGGGACTGCATGAATGTCCTTCTTTATCATGTTCTTTTGCACGCAAGTTTATGGAATGCACCATATCCTCTAAATTTTTTTTTTCTTCTTAGAGACTTTAATCTTGTGCCGTATTAATTCAAAATAGGAATAACACAAGGGTAGGCTATCACCTTCAGCACGTTTACCATCCTTTCCTGTCTCAATCTTCTGACTTTAGATTGCAACTTGATTTTCTCCTTTAGCAGACCTTGGATCTATAACTGGCTCTTCAGGTATAGCCTCCAGGTACTCCTCCTCATACTCATCATACATAGGTACACCTAAATCCCTTTTAAAATTGTCATTAATGGACCCGGTGCTGAGCAGATTGCAACCTTCAAAAAACAAGCCTGCATAACCATCTGCTTCTATATCAGGCTGATCATCTTCCTATCTAGCAAGGGAAAGATTTAGCTGAACAGGGACTCTCCCCTTTTTCTTGTAGGGCCCAACCAATTTTAATGTATATTTTATTTCACCACCACTGTCCTGACTTGACAATTTTTTGGACATCTTAAGGTTTTCCTCAACCTCCAAACAATCAGTAAACATATGCTATAGAGTGGTTGATTTTATTTCCAAAAGGAGTAATGACAATTCAGGAGGAAAGGTGGCTGCATAATAGATCTTAGCAGCTTTCTCAATAGGTTGGACTTCCTTGGGAATGTTATAATAAAATCTTGCAAATATTCTGTTAAAATTAGATATGGCCTCACCCTCATGCCTCTTCAGGGAATACAATTTTGAAAGTATTTGATCCAGTGGCCTTCTCCTACCCCAAAATTTCGAAAAGGTGCAAGAAAACTCTTCCCAAGTATTGATGGACTTAAGCTGCAAGTGTTTGAACCATTCTTTAGCATCTCCTTGCAAAGACTAGGAAAAAGTCCTCATGCAAACATCATCATGTTCTATCTCAAAAAGGTCAGAGAAATGTTCAAAGGCTTGTAAATTTTTCTCAAAAGTGAAGTCTTTGTATTCTCCATCAAATTTGGGTAGGTACTTGTAATGTTTCACAAGGAAATCAGGGAGGATAGGAGGAAATTGTAGCAATTTGTACTGGTTTGGAATACTGGGAGAGACCAGGTTAGGTGCAATAGATACGCTATTAACCGAGTTTCATGAGGTTCATAGCGGTGACCTTTAATGTCACGAGCTTCAGGAGAAAAATCTTGGTCAAAATCAAATGTACAAGACGATGCAATGGTTTCGGTTCGTAAATAAGGATAAACAAGAATATATTCATAGCTCTATTCCGAACGAATTGAACCATAGAAGGTTGTTTTGATAATTTTAGGAAAGGATAAGAACAAACTTACAAGGAAAGACAAGGAATATTGGAAAAAATGGAAACTCGAGTATCTTACCCTTTCACCATGCATTTTTAGGCCTTACAAGGGGTCCATTTTCCCCGCCAGAGCCTGCTAGTTATTTCCGATAATTTGATTTCTAGGTCATACCACCAGTGGAGTCGCTAAAGTCTGGATCCTTTAAGAGTGGAGTCACCGGGTGAAAAGTGCACAACCTTATTGATGTCTAATTGTTGTTCACCATCAACAACCAAATCTAAAACTATGTCGTTCTTCCCAGGGATGATCTTCAATCTCGTCCCTGACAATGGTGCAAGTTTGTTAGCGCCGGGATTGCGCCCATAGGTTGGGTAGAAAAGGGTTCTCTCCCGGGAAACAACATAACCGCTTTAGATTGCACCTCTGGCCTAGCATAGTTAGAGAGGGATCTCTCGCTTACTCTCCAGATTTAATCCCTTAATATATTCGATCAAGAATGGTCAGGATGCCAGGCTCTTGAATAGAGTGGGTGTGTTGATGTAAGATGCAGGTGGGACTATCAGAGAAAGGAACCATTGGGAAATGGAGTTTAAGGTCCAGGTAGGGAACATATTGCAAGAGGTAAAGAATGGCATAAATTTACAAACAGAGGCAAGATAGCCATCGATATTGCAATCAAAAGATATTTAGCAGGTGATTAGTAGATGAGAGAGAACAGTCCATCAGATAGAGCATCTACAGGGTGAATTCTGTGTGACTTTAGAAGAAATATTAAATGAATATCTGAAACAATAGATAGAGCATAGCATGTATGAATTCCAAATTATTATACACTTATTTCAGACATGAAAGAAACTAACAATTGGAATGAAAATAGGATGAACATTTCACACAAGGAAATTACATATTGAAAGAAACGACGACACAAGAATATCTGCCTTGAAAGACAATCCTTCCTCTGCAAATTTATTCATAACGCAGGAACCAGAGACTAATTACAATGGAGAGCCTCAGCCATTGAAATTTTCCCAACCAACCCCTATCTCGCTCTATCGAGAGTATAATTATACTATTTCAGCACTGAGACTATTCTCCGAAACAAAACCTAAATATTGTTTTCAATCACAATTAGACACTAACCGTTTTAGAATGTGGTACTATTGCCACGGTTTACAAATATTAACCAAAATTATGAAGCAAGTGGGCACGCTCGGCCCAAGTGACCGTTTAACATGATGTTGTAAATCTTGAGTATAACGCCCCTTCTGGTTGCTTTCAGGTGAATCACCATTTACTGGTTTTTGGACCTCGTAGCCAACCTGCTGAGTTAGCATAACACCCTTGTTCTGTCCCAAGTTTGTATCTCCTCCATGTTCAAAGGTGGCTTTCTACATGGATGCAAACTGGTAGGGCAGTTTACATCTTTCCCCTGCTCAACCTTCCCTACAGCCCCTCCCTCTCCGGGTAACACTGTTAGATGTGGGGTCTAGAGGAAGGGTCGTATTGATTATAGACAAGGAAAGCATTTGTAGTGGCTTGTCATTCTTGTACTCATCACCTTCTGTGAGGTGGGATCTCCCACAGGTAATAAGGTGGAGCATACCTCCACCAGCCCCATCACCTTTGGCAAGTGGAATTCACAAATAGGGCCATGCAGGCACTAGACCCCTGACGTTCCCATCTGAACAAATGATCTCACAGAGCACAACCCAAGATTGTGTTCTTGTGCGGAGGATTTGGAGGCAGCAATGGCATAAGGGGTTCCTAGAAAAACACCTATGAGAAGTGAGTGTCCAGGAAATGCGCCATTGGAGGTGCGGGTATCTAAAGGCGGGTGTATCTCTCAAAATTATTCACGTCTGTGCCCCGATGGTTGGTGTCATCCTCAGCATAGAATACCAAGGCGATGGATAAGTGTGGAAATTTGCTCACCAACCGTCAGTAAACACAGGCAGACAAGCTTTTTGAACCAGATTGCCATCGCCAACTCCTCGAATTTCTATGGACTCGCAACAAAAAGAAACCTCGGGCTCAAGAAGTATGTTAGCTCATTCCCAGCATTTCAAAGGAAATATATATAAGGTTACGAGACTGGACTCTATAATGACTGGTCAGTATTCCCGCACACTCTTCCATCGAGTGTCTCAGTGCTGACATGTGTGAGGGCATGGGCAGAGTGATTTTCTACCTGCTAGGAATCTAGTCATGTCGCTTCATCAGATGTGGTACCTTATCGTTTGTTTTGGGAAATTTTTTTGGGTGCCACTTAGTGCAGTCGATCCATGCTGCAAAGCATATGGAGTGGACGTTTCTCATGCTCTTTTGCTCTTGTGACATAGGAAATAGAATGGTCTCCCCCATCATGCTGGCCTTGCACCATGTGAAGAGTGGATCCACTGGTTACTTACCTCATTTCCGTGTGCCATACTTCGTGGAGGTCGCTTGTCTTTAGGTGATATGGCTTCGCCACAAGGATGATTTCACTTGTACGTGTGCTACAAATGGCACCTGGGGGATCAACTAATTTTTAGAGAGGTGGGTCATGCATGGGAACATTTCTTCTACTGTCAGATCTACACTGGATGTGATACCTATAGCCTTGAGGCCTTTTCAACCCTCCAATTTGGGGGTCTTCCACATCCATCGTCCATGTTTGTTTAACCTATGCCACCAATTCCTCTTTCCTGGATCCAATGAGTAGCTTTAGACCACGGTATGTTCTTACCCGTCGATCAAGATCGACCTCTTCATGCAACCATTGATCAGGGCAGAACCTACCATTTTTCGTGAAGTGAGACCCTAACCTCGTCCGCGCTAGTTCAGATCACGAAATGAACCACGACCGTAGATCTATGCCTGCCTTTGTCGTGACCGTTGATCTTTGCAGCTAGTACCACTTTTCATGATTTGGAATCATGAATTTATCCACACAAGTTGGATTCATGAAATAAGCTAGGTCCATAGATCTGCTCCTACTCTCATCTTCGCCATCAGAAATTTCTGCCTTTTAACCTGTTTCGCTATTTGGGAAAGTTCCTTCTACCGAGCTTGTTTTCCTAGTGAACCCGTCTTAGGCCATCGATCAAGCTTCACCTAGATCTCGACCTTTCATTGTTTTCCCCCTTTATCAGGCTTCGTGAATACCCAACTTATGTATTTCCTTACATCTTCCAGCCCGTGGAACCATAATCCATCATCGATCTTCTTCGTTGTGCTTCTGGATTGTTGATCTACGACGCCTCTCTATCTCATCTTCGCTGCTGCAATGCCTTGACCTTTGGAAGGATCTACCACCACAGATAAAGCCCTCTTCTTCATCTGACGATCCCAACTGACAGAAACTATCCATTGGATAACCTGAAGTGTGTACATATAATTCTCCCTTGAATAGGATCCTTCTGAATTCTTCCTGGCCCATAACTTAACTGTTGCAAACGGAGTGCTAAAAGACTAGTTAGAAAACACGGGGTTATGATGAACTGTTATGATAAAAAATTTACATGCATGGATGATAATGACAATATAATTTACATGCATGGATGATCAAAGAAATATTTTCCTTACAGATGGAAACAGTTGTACATAAGGGATGTAAAGTATCTGTAGTCCATGTAATGGATGACAATGATAATGATAACAAACTTAAAATAGAGGATATACTGATCTTAAAATATTTTAAAGACATCTTCCAAGAAGAAGTCCCTAGACTACCTCTGAAAAGGGACATAGACTTTACAATCGATATGATACTGAGAGTGGTACCAACATGGAAAGCTACTTATCAAATGAATATAATATAGCTAACTTAAATCATAATTACAAGAACTTATTGATAAGAAGTACATCCAACCTAGTTTTCCCCCTTGGGGAACATCAATATTATTCGTAAATAGAAAAGATGAAACTATAAGATTATGCATAGATTATCGATAATTAAACAAGATGACTATTAAAAATCGATATCCTTTACCCCAGATAGATGATCTATTTAGTCAATTTCGAGGGGAAACAATATTCTCCAAAATAGATTTGTATGGATACCATCAGGTATGAATTAAGGATGAAGACATATTTAAAACTTCTTTTAGAACCCAATATGGTCATTACGATTTTGTCCTAATGCCCTTTGGTTTAACAAACACACCTACAACTTTTATGTGCTTAATGAATAGTATTATGGGTAACTACTTAGATAAATTTGTAGTCGTATTCATCGATGGCATACTAATTTACTCAAAGAATAAACAAGAATATGAAGAACACCTAAGAATAATTCTACAAGTGTCAAGAGAACAACAACTATTTTCTAAGTTTAGAAAATGCAATTTATTTAAAGACAAAATTCAATATCTAGGAAACGTAATTTCTAAAGATGAAATATCTGTCGACCCCAACAAGATTAAGGCCATCACTGAATGGCCAGTTCCTAAAAATGTAACAAACATAAGATTGTTCATGGGGATTATAGGTTATTACTGAAATTTTCTTGAATTATTTCTTAAGATAGCCTACCCCCTAACTTCACTACAGAAGAAAGGAAAGAAATTTGATTGGAGCGAAAAGTGCACTGAAAGTTTTAATAAACTAAAACACATGTTAACCACCTCCCTTATCTTATAAATTGTTGATCCTTTTAATAATTTCGTTGTATGCATTGACGCATGTAAGGAAGGATTAGGCGGGGTGTTAATTCAAGAAAACCACGTTGTGGACTATGAGTCTAGAATGTTAAAAGAACATGAAAAAAACTACGCTACACACGACTTAGAACTTGCTACAATCATACATGCACTGAAGATGTGGCGACACTACCTCATTAGAATAAAATTTTTGCTAATGTAAGATTAGCATAAGTTTAAAATACTTTTTTGATCAACAAAACCTAAATGCTAGAAACACTAGGTGGTTGTCATTTTGATGTGAATATGAATTCAAAATAGAACATATAGAATGGAAAGAGAACAAATTTTCGGAAGCTTCAAGTCATCACACAAATTTACTATTCACAAGCACTAGCTACGGATTAGATTTGGAAAATAAAATCCTAAATGCATAAAATTTTGATAAAGAATACCAAAATCTAAAGGAAAATGCTGCTGAAAATGAAAAGAACCAAATAAAAAAGATTTTTGTCTGAATGGAAGAGGGTTATTGTTGCATAAAAACAGATTATACATACCAAATACAACATAAATTAAATTAACTATTATGAATTAGTTACATAAACGACCATATTTAGGACACTTTGGATACCAGAAGATGATTACTATGATAAGAAAGGACTTATTTTGGCATAACATGAAAAAAGAGGTAGAAAAATATTTAGCTTGTTGCATTGAATGCCAACAGGTAAACGTAGAACACCAACATCCAGCAAGGTTACTGCAACCACTACCCATTCCAGAATGGAAATGGGAAATAATCAACATGGATTTCATAACAGGTCTACTTAAAAATTTTAAACAACACGACTCAATCAGGGTCGTAGTGGAAAAATTCAGTAAAGCAACTCATTTTATTCCAATAAAATCTACTTATAATCCTGTTAATATTACATATATATTTATGAAATATATTTCCATATTACATGGTGTACCTAGGGTAATAATCTCGGATAGAGATGTAATGCTTACAGGGAGTTTTTGTAAAGCTTTGTTTAAAGGACTAGGAACACAATTAAATTTCAGCTCTGCATATCATCCACAAACGGATGGACAAATTGAAAGAGTAAAGAAAGTCCTAGAAGACATTCTTAGAATGTATGTAATGGACAAACTAGGTAAGTGGGAACATTACTTGCACTTAGTAGATTTTTCTTACTATAATCATTTTCAAGTATCAGCTGGAATGAGTCCTTTTGAAATTTTGTATGGACACAAATGTAATACTCCAATTTATTGGAGCAATCCAGTTGATAGGATAATGTTAGGACCTGAATTGTTAAATGATATGGAACTAACAGTGAAACAAGTACAACAAAATCTAAAGGCTGTCCAAGACAGGAAAAAGAGTTATGCCTCCTTAAAGAGAACTCCTCGAGAGTTCCAGGTAGGTGGGAATGTATATATAAAGGTAAAACCTAAGAAAATATCCCTAAGACTGGGAAAGTATTCAAAATTGTCACCTAGGTATTATGGGTCATTTAAAATTTTGGCAAAAGCAGGGCTTGTACCATACCAGTCATCCCTACCACCTACGATTAAAGTACATAATGTTTTTCATGTTTCCATTTTGAAGAAGTATGTTCATTATGCTACTTATGTGATTGATTGGAATGTAATGCAGGTGGAAGCCAAAGGATAGTTCCAAGTGGGACCAAAGCATATTCTTGACAAGAGAGAATTTTATTCCAAAACCGTACCATCAGACAAGTCAAGGTGAAATGGAAACACCTTAGTACGGAAGAATCCACTTGGGAATTGGAAAGTGATATGCAGAGGAATATCCGATCCTATTTCAAGATGAAATAATGGAAAAATAAAGACAAAAAAATAATAATACCGGGGGTGGTGTTATCCTCTAAGGGGAAGTGTATTTAGTACACCAAATTTAAATAAATTGTTATTATTCTTTTTGAATATTTATTTTTAAATATTTTTTACAAGAAGTCAAAAACAAATGTAATGGATTATTATTTTATTATTTAAAAATACTAAAGGGAATCAGAACTGAAATAGTTTTTGAAAGAGTGTTTGCTAACCCAAAAGAGAAAAAGACAAGTGGTTGAAGCTGCTGAGTGAGAAATAAAGATGTAGGAGGCATCTTCCCCAAAATCAGGTCACAACTCCTTGTGGAATGCTAAAGAGCAGGATTCTCATAAATGACCAAGTCCTAGGAAATTTACCATATATTAGTATGTCCACTTAGAGAGAAGGAGGCTAGAAGCGGACAGGGAACTGATCTGTTAACGTAAAATATGGCACATTAAATGGATTTTCCTCTTGTGGTTCAGCGAACAGGGTCGGGTTCTGGAGCAAGTGGACTTGGATGCTCTAGGAGTTGGTTAGGGGGGATGGATATTTCATTTATGTTTTCCTGACAGTGGTTCCAGGTTTCCTATCCTACTTCTTATCTGTCTAAAACTAGTTATAGTAGGATTTCCAGTTAACTATGAATCACAATTATTTCTTTTAACAGTAACACTATTATGCATCTGTTTAGAATATTGATCTTATTATGCATCTGTTTAGAATACTGATCTTTTTATGCATCTGTTCAAAATATTTCCTACTATGTATTTGATCTAAATATGTTTTCCTATTTGTTATAATCATTCCAGTAAACTATTTTTATTTATTACTTGTAAGTTTCTTAACGAATCTCTGTTCGGGCATCCATACCTGAACCATAGAATTTATGCAATGTGTATTGTTAAAACAACTAGTAAATTGAACGAAAGTTACTGTAGATTTAGTTAAATGTTGTAGATTAAGTTTGTGTATGTTTACAATACAATATTTGAAATAAATAAATTAAAAACCCAAAATCATACTAGGTTCCAGTAAAATTTCAATTAAATTACAATACGGCGAACATAAGGGACCTTCTCTAGTTATTATAACAAACTCATAGAGAAATTGTCAAATCAAAATAAATAAAATAACACAACAGAGTATTCTTTTGCTTAACCTATCGATCGAAGGACCATAAACTATTTTATTTAGCATTTTTTTAACAGGTTAAGAGTTGAGAGGCTTCCATAAATCCAAGCTAAAACATATTAGTATGATCTCATCTTAAAACTCCAATTTAGATCGAGATGACCAGGACTGAGATCAAAGGTGTAATTTTAATAAAAGAAAAAAAACAATTTCTATATCTATTAACTAACAGTTACATAACTGTAGTCGAGCAGGAAAAATATTATAACTAAATTGTTTAGATCCTTTTCAACAATTGTGTTTTTCTTACCAATCTATATCATATAATGCATAGCCTTATATTACGGGTAATTAACCCGAGGCTTAATTTTTATTTAAAACAAATCTACAGAATTCAAATCAAGATCCAAAATCTTTTACAACCAACGAAACCTTTGAAATATCCAATATGTGGTAGTAATACCATTATTAGATGGAAACCATTGTATAACAGAAATCATGTCGGGTAATATAATAAACACCAAAACAAAAATGACAAACTGTGACGGGAATTTTTATTAACATCAAGAAACAAACAAATAAGAAACTAGTACAGACCCTAGGGGGTCGATGTTATACTATGAAATCACACTTCTTCATCTGACTACTGACACTGAATGAGTTGGTACAAAAAATGCTAGTGTGGATTGAAGTATCCTAAACACTATAAATGAAGTGAAGCCTTAACACATACTCTTCCCTTTAGCTTTTCCTATGTTTACAAGGAATTTTGTCTTACACTCATGACTCTTCTTATGACAAGTCATGTGTCACCCACGGGTATGCTCATATAAAACCTGTGGGTATGCTCATATACAACCTTTTATATAAGTCATGATTCACTTGCGAGTTTCCTACATAGGTACCTGCAAGTAACTTATACAAAATTTAAAAATAAAACATGATTAGTCTAGGGGCAGTTGAGTTCGAAATCATAACTTCCCTAACTCTCCTAACTATCATAGAACTCATAACCTCTCCTCATTAGCAAGTATAAATAGAGGGGAGGGGTAGAGGTTATAGGAACCAAGCTTGGAGAGAAAGGTTATACTAGAGGAATACATTGGAGAGAGAAGCAAGAGAACTCATTTTCTTGGTCAGCAAAAGAGAATTGTCTCAGTAAGAGTTGTAATGTTCCCTGCAACTTTTGAATAAAGAGTGAATTTCTTCCATAATGTATTTGAACATGTTAGTATTTTTATGAATCATGAAATGTACTGCCATTTGTTCTTATATGTAATTATAATATTTTCATGTTTCTTTATATAACAATCAGGATTTCTATGGAGGAGCATAAATCTCTTTTGCAAGTATAGAAGATTAGGAGCTTGAGGAGAATTTAAGGGGGAAGGCCAATTATTGGATAAATTGTTAGTAAAGAGGTGCATGATATATTAACCTATTCCTCTCTTATATGTTTCTATAATCCTTTATGTCTGCAAGCCAAAACCTAGTATGTTGGTGACCCTAGGACCCCAAGTCATAAGGTAGATATCCCTCACAACAAAACTGGTGACTCCGATGGGGAGTCTACTTTGTGTTGGGGCCTTTCCAATTAGTTTTTTAGTACAATTTTCCACTCTCTCATTTCTGTGTTGATTTTCTTTTTCCCGTATTTCAGTCAGTATTGATATGTGCTTAGGAACCCTGGTCTTTCAATTTTTCTTTTGAAAATTTTGAGATCCACTTGCGGGTTTCTGTGTTAATAGTCGCAAGTTTTGAGTTGTAATCGTGGGTTGTCTACATGACATTCGCGATTCTCTCATGGGATTTCCACTAGACAACCATGATTTCCTGTAGGAGGTGTCTAAATTATAGGTTTTTCCCTGTTTTGAATGTTTTGGTCCTTTGAATACTCCTGCAGGGTTTCTCCCTGAGTATGTGCTACTCTGTTACATGGTGAATTTCATTTTAACTTGTATTCCAAGTTTGTATTGAGTATGTTAGGTTTGATTTTGTGTGCAAGTTTGTTTAGGTCTTGCCTCTTGGCTTGTCTAGTTGAAGTGTAAGTGGTTCTATGAGTTCTTGACTTCTATCAGCTCTCAGGTATGCTCATCTACATTTGATTACTTTAGTAGTAGTCTGAACTTTTCACTTTTACCATCTTTTTTATTTACTTGTCTTTCAAAGCTAGTAATTCAGTCCAAGTAGGGTTTTAGGTCATTTTTGCAGTTCTTGTCAAAGTGGTGATTGTAAGGTTTGAACATTCTTTCTTGTATTTACACATTTTCATATTGTCTAGCTTGCTTAACTTGCATTAGTTTGCATTCAATTTTTATTTGAAAAGAAAAATAAAACAAAGCATTTGTAGTTGCATTGCCAATCTCATATAGGCTCTTTGTATGTTTTTTTTTCAATTGTTTTTCAAAAAGAAAAAGTTCAAAGTGTTTCAAAGTTCTAAAGCGCATTTCATTTGTTTCGAAAAGAAAAGAAAATAAAAAGAATATTGAATAGCATTTATATTTGAAAATTATTTACATCATATTTGCTTTTAGTTGTGTCAATAACACCACTAGTTGCGCTTCCATATCCTGAGTAATAAAAAACTTAAAATTAACTCGTTTAATTAAAAATTATTAGTAACACTTTCTTTATAGGGTCATACATCAACTAGCTTAGGCTAGGATCTTGGACTAGGGAATATTAAACAATCCAAGATCACTTAAACTCAGACTTAGTGGCTTATCTTTAGGTAAATCCACATTTACAAGAGATCATCCAGAAAGCTCCTCTCACACGTGAGTTAAGCACAATGTCATGTGAGGACTTAGTTACAAAGATAACCCTCCAATACTTCGTTCAAACATAAACCTGAATTGTTTTGTGTTTGGGGGTTCTTTCAGTACCACCTTTAGGCCCCATGAGGTGTCAGTGCTATCATAATTTTAGGTTTAGCTACCCTGCCCATGCACACCTATCAGACCTGCGACTGTTTTGATGGAATTTTGTTGTAAAATCGATAGCCTTAGTATCCAAAATATTAGATTCTTTCACGGTTGACGGTGGAAGTCTATTTCCACTGTACCTAGGGAAAACGTGGGAAGAAACCCTAGATAATAATTTGGGAGGGCGGTTTGGTGATTCAAACGCTTCCATCCAGAAAAATTATCATAGGACCTCAGGTAATTGCTCTCCAATATTCACTGGTTTGTTCTAGGCCCTAATCATCCCAGACGCTCCTTTGGAAAGTGTATCTTTCACCTTCCTGTGTTTGTGGTACATACGATTTTTTAGTAGTGTGTTATGTGACCTGCTTGTGATCTAGTATGACCTTTAGGTGTGTTATTTTCATATTTAGTTGTGGAGGATTAACCTCTTCATAGGTCTAGAAGGTTGCAAAACCTTCCTCCATTCTCAACAATGGATCCTCCACTGGCACCTCAAAGGCAAAGATTAGACACAAATAGTTCTTTTGGATCAACTGGAGTCAGTTAAAGTCCATGGGAACCTGAACTCCGTTATACTCGAACCGATCCCTTATCAATGGACATTGAATATTTGCAAGCTAAAGAGTTTGCAAGGAATTATAATTCTCCCCTAACTGACCTTAGAGGTCCCATTTTAGTGCAAGTTAATCCATTTGGTACTACTTTTGTTGGTGTTCCTTTGAGTGTTGTAATGTCTTGTTCAGGAGAAGGTCTGGGGGATGTTTCTACACTCACTTTAGCCTTGATGGATAGTGGTGTTTCTCCCTCACCAATGCGTGCACCCAAACCAATCATATCTATTTCACCACTAGTGTCATTAAAATTTGGTTCATCTACCCTGATGTCCCCAAGTGGCTAAGTGTCTAGTCCATTGACACCATTGACACCATCACACACTGTTGGTCCATCTGGAATGTTTGTTATAAGGATACCTAGTTTCAATTTTACTTACTCTTCCTTATTCCAGAACAATCAAAGAGGTCCAATTATTTCTTCTCCATTTGTTCAAGGTTTCCCGTGGTATGGAGGACACATTCCTCCATTCACTCCTTATGTAGGTACTTCTCCTACTTATTCTGGTGTGTCATATGGGAGTCCAATCCTTTTCTCAGGGTTTATCTTCCAACCTAATAATCAAGTGTCGTTTGTTATGTTCAGAAGCTCCCCCTTCTCGTTCTTCAGTGGAGGAATCATTGCTCCTGTTTCGGCAACCCCAGCTTCGACTAGAATCAGTTGAAATCAATATAACACACCTCAAGTTAGTAACCCTTTGGCCTTTGGGTGGAACCCTTTTCAGAATATTTCTAGTTCTTCATAGCTGGTGGCTAGGGGAAACCCCAACCTATCTTTTGGGAATGCCGATGTGGGTACTTCCTCTTCCCAGACTCCTCAATACCAATCTCTGGCTCATCCCCGTTTACCCTTACTGGAAACTTTAAACTTGTCAGACTCCTTAATGAATGACCCTGTGCGCCACGATATCACTTGCCCACTGCTCCCCATC
>LPNX010418084.1:415098-455543 GCA_001517045.1 Pseudotsuga menziesii | reverse complement strand
TCCATCAAGCTCTTCCTTTCAGGAAGCTATCAAATCAACTCCTATTGTCATTCAGGAAGAAGATCCAGGAAAAAGCAGCGAACCTGCAGAAAATCAGATCAACGATCTACATCAAGGAAAAGAGGCAGCGCCCCATATTGAAGACCCATTGGAATTGGGGGAAATCCCTCACCAAAGGGAAACCTCCCCTGCCGATCCACCCAGTCCTCTCAAAAACTCCAACGCAGATCCTCTACTGCTAGAAACAGATCGGGATGAAGAGTCAGACGAAGGGGACTCCTCTTGCAGTCTACCATCGGTCCCCTTCAAAAATCCACGAGGTCGAAAGTCAAAAAAGAAACAGAGGGAAGAAGCATCCTACTTAGAAATTCTTGAAGGATCACAAAAAACTCTGAAAGGGCTCATGAACACCAGATCAAAGAAAGGATCTGGCCCGGCCTCCAAAGGGGCCACCCCCCCCCCACCGTTTTTAATGCGCTACATCTCCTGGAATTGCAGGGGTTTAGGGTCTTCATCAAAAGAAGAAGCTATGAAAGATCTGGTTCGAATTCACAACCCTGAAATTCTGCTTGTCCAGGAAACAAAAATGGAGGAAGCTGCTGCCCTCCAAGCTGGGGAAAAATTCTGGAAAAAAGGCACTGGAACTGCTATCAACTCTAGAGGAGCCTCTCGAGGCATAGCAACCTTCTGGCACACCAATCTCTACACTCTTGAAACTGAGGTCCATGATCTCCACTGGATCTTTACCAAACTCCTCCACAAACCCTCGGGGCAACTGGTAAGTCTTTTCAATCTCTATGTTCCTGTTCTACACTCGGAAAAAAAAGATTGTTGGCAAAAGCTAGAATCTTTCCTCAATCATCAGCATCTTGAGAATATTATAGTAGCTGGCGACCTGAATGTTACCTTGGCTGCATGTGAGAAAAAAGGTGGATCGCTGGTCAGGGATCCCTCCCGAGAATGGGTGGAGGATATCATCCTCGGATGGGATCTCCTCGACATCAAACCAGCTAGAGGGAAGTTCACTTGGTCGAATAAGAGAGCGGGTCCGGGTCATGTGGCTGCCCGGCTTGACAGGTTCCTTGTCCACTCCTCCTTCCTCACCCTTGGTCTCTTGGCCTCGTCCAAAATCCTTCCTCACTGTACCTCGGATCATAACCCCATTCTGCTTGATCTGTCTCTAGCCCCAAACCTCAGCCCTATCCCCTTCCGCTTCAGCCCCCTTTGGATCCAGCAAGAGGATTTCCTTCAAGTTGTCACTGATTCCTGGGCCGCCCCTATAAAAGGATCCCCTTCCTTCATTTGGGAGTCCAAGCTTAAAAGACTCAAATCTGTGCTGAAGAATTGGTCAAAGAAGCACATCACGCCTTCTTCAAAAAGAAAAGCTACTCAAACTGAATTGGAAAACCATCAACTCCTTATGGAAATATCTGATATAACTGAAAACATGCTTAGAAAGGAAGAGGAGCTCCAGAAAGCCTTCTTCTCAGCATGTAGATTGGAGGAGGAATACTGGAGACAGAAATCCCAAAATCTGTGGCTCCTGAGCGGAGATAAAAATACCAAGTACTTCCACAAGCAGGCTGAGGCTCGGAAAAACTACAATGCAGTCTCTGAAATCAACTATAATGGAGTCTTGATCAAAGATTTTGAGGGTATCAAGCAAGCTGCCTATAATTCCTTCAAAGAGTTATACACAGCCCCTATCGAGGATCCGCTGGACACTAACGCCCACCCCTTTGACCTTATCCCCTCCCTCATCAGTCAGGAAGACAACAACACTCTCATAGCTCCAGTTTCTATGAATGAACTTAAAGAGACCATTTTGATTATGAAACCGGACAGTGCACCTGGCCCGGATGGCTTCTCCACTAGATTCTTCACCAGCTGCTGGTCGATAGTAAAGTATGACCTTCTTAAAATGGTGCGGCACTCTCAACTAGCTAACAGGCTGGGAGGCAACACCAACTCATCATTCCTAGCCCTGATTCCGAAGGAAAAAGATTCCAACAACTTCAGCCGTTTTAGACCGATTTCCTTGTGCAACACAGGGTATAAGATCATCACCAAGATCATTGCCTCCAGAATTAAAAGAATTCTGCCCAAAATTGTCCCTGAAAATCAGGGTGGGTTCATAAAGGGAAGGAAAATCTTGGACAATATCATCCTCGTTCAGGAAGCAATTCATTCCAGCTGCCAGCGAAAGGAGAAAGGTATGATCGTCAAACTAGACTTAGCAAATGCCTTTGATCGTGTCAAGCATGAATTTTTATTTGCTGTTATGGCCAAATTTGGGTTCTCCTCCTCCATTATAAACTGGATAAAAAGCTGTGTAGACTCTCCTTGGATCAGCCCTCTGGTAAATGGACGGCCCTCGGGCTTCTTCAAAGCAACCAAAGGACTCAGGCAAGGTTGCCCGTTGTCTCCTCTTCTTTACGCCATTCAGGCCTCTGTTCTCAGCCTTCAACTCAACCTCTGCCAGGACTCACAAACGCTCCCTGGTCTTCGAATAGTGCAAGGTGTCAGGAGCATAAACCATGCCCAATTTGCTGACGATACTCTGTTATTAGGAGGAGCGAGCTCTCAATCTGCTGAATACTTTAAGAATGAGTTGGAAACCTACAAGACTGTGTCTGGAAGCCAAATTAACCTCCATAAAAGCAAGATATACAGCTGGAACTGCTCAGCTATCGAGCTCCGTGGTATAACCAGAATTCTTGAAATGGAGGGTACAACGAGCTGGGAGACATTCCCCTACCTGGGTATTCCCATCTGCAAACTCAAGCTCAAATCAGCCTGCTGGGACAACATCATAGACAAAATCAAAGCTAAAATTCATTCTTGGGGATCTAATTGGCTCAATATTGCAGGTAAAACCGTTCTTTTAAAAGCAGTCCTAAACAGTATGCCCATTTACCACTCCTCCATCATGCTAGCTCCAGCGCTGGTCATTCATAAAATGGAAAGCATGCTTCGAAAATTCCTGTGGGAAGGAGGCAAGGGGAATGAGAAGAAATTCCACTTGATCAGCTGGAAAAAAATTCTAAGGCCTCGCTCTGAAGGAGGGTTGCAAGTCAGAAGTCTCTCCTCTCAAAATCTAGCTCTTGGAGCCAAACTTCTCTGGCAGATTGTTTCCGGAAAAGAAAGTTGGAGCAAAAAAGCTTTAAGGAAAAAATATTTCCCAGGTCAAAGAAAAAGATGCTTGGATATGCCCTCCCCCAGAAGAAATGGCTCTCCGATTTACAAGATGTGCCTTAAAACCCTGGATTCTTTTCAAAGTAATCTTTATTGGATCCCGGGGGATGGTAAAACTATAAGAGTTTGGGAATACTCTATCATGGGAGATACCCCTCTTGGCTCATGTAGGGAAGTAGAGCATATAAGAAACTGGCTGTTAAACAAAGGCATCAACTTGCTTTCGGATCTGTCTCAGTGGGAAAACAATAGATGGACTGGTTGGAACATAGGCAACCCCCCACCGGAACTCGCTGCTGAGAGGGATGTGCTCTTAGTCCTTCTCCATGGCAAAGCTCCTGTCAAGGAAGGAAATCGAGACAAAAGAGGTTGGGGAAGTAATTCAGGCTCCTACTCCTCTGCTGAGGGGTACAAGAAGTTCCAAGCTACCACTGGTGCCGCTCCCAACCCAGCAATCTGGAATCGACTGTGGGAAAACTGCTTCATTCCAAAAATAGATATGTTTTGCTGGACCCTGGCTCACTACAGCATCCTTACTGGTGAAAATCTCAAGAAGCGAGGACTGGAAGGCCCCTCACGTTGTTCTCTGTGTAAAATGGAGAATGAAACAGCTGACCACCTCTTCGCTAGCTGCAATTTCTCCAAAGAAGTCTGGTCCCTAGCCTTGAGGATTAACTCAAGCTTAACTCTCCCGCCCTCTATCCATGAGATCCTCTCAAGCTGGGGGCAGCTCTCCCCCTTCCTGCTCACCAAGAAACCTCTCCTTCAAGATGCCTGGAACTGGATCCTCAAAGGTACTTGTTGGAAAATATGGACGGAAAGGAATAGTCGAATCTTCAGGGGGAAGGAAAGTCCCCCTTCCAGAGTAGCAGCCCAAGCAAGAGCTATTGTTGAGGAAGCACTGGTATGGAACTCCTCCTTGGCTAACCTTGCTCCTCTCAAGGACGAAGAATCTCACTGGCTGGCACAGTTTGTTCAAAATCACCACAACAGAACTCCTCTAAAAGCTCCCTTAGCCAACTGGGAAATCAGACTTGAAGAGAATGACTTCAATAGTTGGAAACTGGCTATGAACACTCCCTCTCGTTTCTTTGATGGCGCAGCAAAAGGGAACCCGGGGCCCTCCGGATGTGGTGGAGTTATTTCAGACGCAAAAGGCAACCTGATCAGCTGCTATGCCTGGGGTCTAGGTTCTGGGACAAATAATAAGGCTGATTTCTGCGGGCTCTATTAAGGACTGAGGATTGCTAAGGCTAAAGGTATTGCCAAACTTCTGGTTTTCGGGGACTCCCGTCTTCTAATCCAAGCCATTGCCAATCAAAAGCGACCCTCCAATATGCACTTAGCTCAACTAATAAAAAGAATCAAGATCCTTTGTGAAGATTTCCACTCAATTAGATTCTTCCATATCCTCAGAAATCTGAATGCTAAGGCAGATAAAGCAGCAAATGAGGGAGTTGGGTTATGCAGAGGAATCCTGCATATGGACTGCAAGGAAACAAGATGGGACGTCCCCTAGCAGGGTCATGCGTCCTCTATCGCCAGGCTGCATGCTTTGCCCCCAGATTCCCAGTCCTTTGCCTGGTTTTGCTGATGAAATCTCTGCCCGCGATCTTGATCTCATGCTGTCTGCGACTGGAATGCCCTTCGTGGTCCACTTATCCCCCCCAACCCTTCTTCAGAATCTCCCTGTCTCCAATCCCTCTGCTGAACGCCGCGCTGAAGGTTATCTACTGCTAGCCACTGGCTTACCATGGCGTCGGGAAGCTCATCCTCCTCTGGGCTCTCAGTGGAATCGCGTCTTCAGGAAGTCGAATCCTCTCTTAGGCGAATCCGAGGTCGAATGTCTACGTTTGAGAAATCAATGGACGACTCCGCCAAGGCTGCAAACAAAGCTTGGGATCTGCTGAATGCTGATCTCCGAAAGCTCAGAGAAGAACAATCTGGAACTGCTGGTAAGCTGAAAAAATTCAAAGCTGAGGTCCGAGCTGGGTTTAAGGACGAAGCCAATGTCCATGGAGATTTTGGAAACCGACTTACAGCGCTGGAAGAGGCTGTAGCTAAACTAGATCTGAAATGAAGACCTGGTTCTTACTTCCCGCCCCTTCTCTTGGCTGCACTCTGTAATCCTGCTCCTTATCTATAATAAGACCGATCTTCTGGATATAGACCAGATCTGGATATCTGAATCTCTGCTTAGCTATGTAAAAGCACCCGGCAGCTGTTTTTCTGGCCTTTATATTCTATCTCTCTGTTTTTGTTTAAAAAATAAAATAAGGAAAATGGGGAAAACCTCATGGGAACCCCCCCCCCCCCCCGGCAAATAAAGTTGGAATCAGGAAACAATGAATCAATCCTTTACACCGAGAAGAGATATGAGGAAAACAAATCTCTTTTCTGTGAAGGAGTTGGTGAAAATATCTTCAACCTGCTCCTCTATAGGGAAGTAATGCAGTGTTATAGTCTTGGCATGCACTAGTTCCTAAATATAATGCATGTGAACTTCAATATGCTTTGTTCATTGCTTTTGGACTAGATCATTGGATATCTTTATGGTACTCTAGTTGTCAT
Organism: Pseudotsuga menziesii; assembly: GCA_001517045.1. Taxonomy (NCBI): domain Eukaryota; kingdom Viridiplantae; phylum Streptophyta; class Pinopsida; order Pinales; family Pinaceae; genus Pseudotsuga; species Pseudotsuga menziesii. The sequence continues at coordinate 449,777 of LPNX010418084.1, read as the reverse complement.
AATAGATGTCCACTGAAGGTGAAGTATGAATCTCAAATTATGTCAATATTCCATGTAGCCAAATTGTCTAAATAACTGCATTTCTAACCCCCCTATACTCTGCTTTTGCTTAAGAGAGTGCAAGTGCTGCTGGTTTCTTACTGGACCAGAAAATTGGCCTAGATCCCAACATAAACAGAAATCCTAAAGTGGATTCCCTTTCATTCCCATGTCCATCCCAATTTGAATATGTGAAGTCAATGAGATATAACTGTGCATCAACTGTATAACGGATCCCATAGTCTCTAGTACCCTTCACATAGTGAAAGATACACTTTTTTTCCTTCCAATGCATCTCATGTGGTTCATGCACGTATCTGGAAACAACACTCACAGCATAGGATATATATGGTCTCGAATGTGTGAGGTATAGAAGGCTCCCAATGAGTTGTATGAAAAGAGTGATGTCAACCAATGAAGTAGAGCCACCTTCTTCTAGCCTGATTCAACATAGGAAGGGAAAAGGGGTTGCTTTACAACCTTCCATGTGGAACATTTTAAGCAAATATGGTGGGTATCTAGACTATGAGATCATGATTCCTGAATTCTTTTGACTTACTTCAAGACTAATGAATTGTCTTAACGGTCCTAGATCAGTCATATTAAATGATTTATTCAAAGTTGATTTGATGCTTCTCAATCTAGCAATAGAGCTACTAGTAATGAGTAAGTCAACCACATATAACACAATCAATAGAAAGGACCCCTCTTTCTTCTGCATGTAAACATCACATTATAATCTACATCTATCAAAATCTCTGTGACATGAGAAATGCATCCATCTTGGAATACCATGCCCTTGGGGCTTGTTTGATCCCATAGAGTGATTTCCTCAGTTTTCAAAATAAGGAAGAATCCTAAATGTACCCATCAGGTTGTTTCATGTAGAACTCCTCTTTCAGGTCACCATGGAGGAAGGCACTCTTTACATCCATGTGATGTGCCTCCCACCTTTTTGAAGTTGTAATTGCCAAGACCAGTCTGATGGAGTCCATTCTTTCTACTGGAGAAAATGCCTCATTGTAGTCAAATCCTTGGACTTGTGAGTATCCTTTTTCCACCAACCAATACTTATACTTGGTTGTGGTTCCATTAGATGCCATCTTGGTCTTGTAGACCCATTTTCATTGGATTAGTTTCCTCCCTAGAGGCAAGAAGACATGCTCCTAGGTTTTGTTGTACGTAGAGAATAAAATTCCTCATCCATTACCGCTTGCCATCTTGGATCATGGCTAGCCTCTTTCAATGTTTGAGGACTTGATATCATCATCATGAAGAACCTCTTAGGGAGAAGTGGATCTATGTGGGACAGTGCAACATACTCATTCTAATACTGGGACCTCATTATTCTTCTATCATCTGGCTTCCCAACAACATCCCCAACTTCTTTAGTGACCTTCTGATCCCATTTAGGATGTTGAGATGGAATAGATGTTGGATGTAGATATAGATCCTCTTGAGATGCAATATCAAGATCATCTTGATCTTCCTCATCTGAATCTGAACAATTAGACAATAATCCATATATGAAAATGGAAATAAAGGATATTTGATACCTTTATCTGCTTCGATTGGAAACTAATTTTGTATTGGATCTGAGTATGGAATGAAGTGTGAGAATGCATATGCTTTGGAGGCATGGATTTCAACACCTTTCATTATAATATTACCAGTTGATATATCTATGATCTCTACTAATTCAGGGCCAAATACAACTCTCTTTGGTGAGCCAGTGTGAGTAATTTGATATATAGATAACAAATTTGTTGCATGAGAGGGACATAGAGTACATTTTTGAACTCTCCATGATGTATTTTAAAATAACCTTTTCTTGTTGCTGGGATCTGTGATTTATACCCCATATGAATGCTAGGTCCTCCTGAGAGATCCAGAGTGGTGAAGGATTCCCTAGAGCAAACCATGTGGTTGGATGCTCCAAAATCTATTAAATAAGCCTTCGATTGAGTGAGGCATTCCTTCAAGGAATGGCACCTCTCATGATCTTCTTTCAGTTTTCTAGTATTAGACTTCTTTGCTCCTTGTGGAAGGGAAATATTGTTCTATTCAAGGATTTTTTACAGCTATTTGATGGTCTTCTTCATGCGTTGACTCTCTGGATGAAAGCCTCTCATACAGTAGGGGCACCTAGTCTTCTCAAATTTCTTCTTTCTCTTGGAACCTAAGGATCCATCAGAAGATCTGTAATTCTCCTTTGGATTTGAATCAATGTTTTTGGTCTCCTTTCCTTTGTGCTTCCCTCTTTCTTGCACATTGTTTGAGCCTGCTACTAAGAGTTCTTAATTCTTGGAGGTCTGAATCACTCCCATTTGAACAAATTTATCTTGATCTTTTATTAAGGACTCATAAAAATAATCTAGAGAAGGAGTCTTCCAATTAGGAATAGAATTTATTCTTGAATGGAATGTAGAGACAAAGACTAAGTACTCTGAGTTAAGCTTGCTCAGTATTGACAGTACAAGCTTCTCATCTTTCCTCTCTATTCCACGTTGTTTGCATTGCAGTACTAGTGCTTTGTACTTTATAAAGAATTATTGAACAATTTTGAAAATGTTGGGAATCTCATTCTCTAGAATATTCCCTCAAAGCTCATCTTGTTTTCCAAACAAATATTCAAGATTATCCCGAGCTTCCTTCAGAGTCCTTAGTCCCTCAATATGGGACAAAATATCCCAATAGATGTGAGTGCAATTTAAGCTGAAGGCTTCATCGAGCCAATTCAAAAACTTGTTCTTCTCAATATATTGTTGGGGCTCATCTTCTCTTCCCATTGTCATCCTAAACAGGCCTAGCTTGCACAAGGCTACTTGCATATCTTCCCTCCAATCAATGTATTTGAATGGTGTAAGGATTCTAGGCATGAGAGCTTAAGAATTATCCATCTTTCTGTATGTTGATTAGTTAATTCCTCAAGAAGATACGTAGGTACCTACAAAGAGCACTACAAAACTAATTCAATTCACAATCATATGTCATTTCAAGCCTTTCCACCTTGACATCTGCACTTTTTCAGAGATCGTCACACTTGGATAGACTTCTATGAGCATAATCCATAGGTATAAATGATATGATTGCAAGAATTATGTGGAAACTAAGCTACTTTTGGTGCACAATGGAGGTCAGACAAGGTTTTATTCTAGCATGAACAAGGCTCTGATACCATGTTAAATTTGTTAACCATTGATCTATAGGAAAATATGAAATCTGTAGGAAGGGAATTATGCAATGGAATAATAAAAGAGAATGTACATTGAATAGGAAATTCATGCCACGAATTTCAGATAAATCAGATAAGAATTGCTCAGATAATCACAAAACTAATATCCATTCATTAATCAATAATAAAATGATTATACAATAAATAGAATTTGAATGTCATGGATAGAATTTGAATCTACCAGCTCAAGCTGATTGAATAACTAACTTAGTGTGTCTAAATCATTGCTAGAAATCACTAGTATAACTTTGGATGTCTAATTCAATCTACAATCGGTTAACTGATGAGGTAGGTGGGAAAAAGGAGGAACTCTCCCTTCATGCATGCAAAACTAGTGCTAGGTTAATTGAAAGTGATCTAACTGATTGTAACTGGAGGTTAACTCAACATAACTGCTTACCTACCACAACCAATTGATGGAGGCTACTATTGGCACTTAGAGTGGGCTCCTATAATGTATGGAGTTCTCCCAAAGGCACATAAACTCATGCATGCACATGCAGTAAGTGGAAGATAACCTCTAGATGTGTCCCCCACACTCTAGTACAGTAATAATTACCCCTAAGTTAGGAAAAATGACCAAATAGACTATATCGGAAAAAGGAAGATTAATTAATCCTAACAATATTGTTTAACCTGTCAAGGATCAATAAGAAACTAGTATAATTCACTTCACAATTAAAAGACAAAGTATTCATGCAGATTTCACTAATGCATGCTAGGTTATTCACTTATAGTATAAATATGTTTATATATTTATATGTATATCAATTTTTCATTTATTTTGTGGAAATTATAGGTTAGTTACACCACGGTTCCCTACAATCTTAACATATAAAATAGAAATTACAATAACGTTGAAAACCAATTGGTTGTAACCCCATCGAAGATAGCATCCACAACTCTTTTCATCCATAAAAATTACACATAAAAAGATTTAAATCAATGATGGAACATAGAGGTTGTGAAGCCCTGTTTCCTGTAGATTGAAACCCATAAGGGTTAACACTAAATAATTATAGTCTACACTTATTTGGAAATGAGGCGAAATATTGGTTCCTACATGGCCACGAACCCGTCCACCTTATGGCTAAATGATCCAATGTTGCAGTTGGTCAGCATCCACACCAAGAGCCACCTACAAAACCAAGCAACAAAGAAAAGTCAGATGCTGGTTAATCAAAGATTGTTTTAAATAAATGATGAACAAAGTAAAATTGTGTATACTCACCTTAAATATTTTTGTAACATTCCTTTGAGGAGGTGACCCTGCCGCCACCCTCTCTTATGTCCCGTAACCTGCAAATCACCAGCAAAACAGTTAGAACTATAACCTCATTAATAAAAAATGTGAAAGAAAATGGATGAGGTTAAAATTACATTACCTTTTTCAAATACAGAGAGGGCCAAGGGTCGGCTCCTCCAGGATTCCCTTATCCCTCCACTACCTGCATTTAAAATGACAAACCCCGGTTAGTATTTTGCTAGTTCAAGAATCTAAACAAGAATTTAACTAATACAGAATGAAACAGGGTTTGATGAACTTACTATCTTGAAGGAATTTGAAAGTTTATTGGAATGATGGTTTGGATTTGATATGCATCAACCAGTAAGGGCAAGACTGGTGGCGGCCACTAACACCACGAAAGACCCCAAACACACCTTGGAAGAAACCAAACGAATGCCTATAGCAACTGAATAATAGATTTAACCACTGAAACTACAAATTTCAGCCATGGGAGGAAATTACTTCATCCCCAAAATTACATACCAAAATAACAATGAAGTGAAATGTTTGGACATGCAAAGAACCACTTTAAAACCCTATCAAAACCCTTGCCAACTCATAAAGACAAATGGAGGGCCGAGATTAAATCCTAGCCAAGCTTTTAAATTCTTGGTTGCACTATCAACTCACAGCCAAGACCAATCTTTAGTACAAAGGCCAACCAAATCACAACCTTGTACCTCCAGTTTATATCTCATGGTAAAACCTTATGAAATATACATCTCGAAGGTGGTATACCGAGAATCAACCTCAACAATGGTATGAATTCCATAGTTCTCACTTGTTTAAACCTTAATTAAAGTACTCATAACTTTTATACCTTGTGCAAGTAACACGGTTTATACATGGTTCAAAGATAAACATTGATTCATGCCAAAGATATGGGATAAGGACTATGGTGTTTAACACCATAGATCCCTCTACTCTCTTTCTTCTTAAAACAAACAAGTTTCTAGCATCATAGAGTTAGGGTGTGACAATTAGGGTAGAGACCATCCATAGGGATAGGTAAACCTTAGCAAAACATATGGTAGAAGAAGTATGAAAGCATTAAGAACATCACCTACACGCATCACGCTAAGGCCATCATTAACCTTATGCAATCACCACATAAATTGTTAACGTGTCCAATCAATAAGGAAAAAAAATATAAATCACTATGAAAATAAACGATAATGCTGCAGTCATTATTACATGCTACATTATTGTGGAAATTGTAGGCATGTTACACAAGCAATTCTCATAGGCGTACTTCTATCATGTCTTTCATCAAACAATTATGTTGTTGATGAGATGATGAATAAAAACCGACTTCTATCGTGTATTTCAACTAACAATTATGTTGTTTATGAGATGATGAAAAAAGGATTTACTATGGGAAAAGGTATTTTGAATACAATTGGTTTGGAGGAAACCTCCATGCACTTATATTATATGTGTTGATCAACACTTGGAGAAAAATGAGGTAGATTCTTCACTAGCTACCTTTATTAATTATTATAGTCTCATTAATTTAATGAATTTGGAGGGGAATTGAAATCCCCTCCATCATTCTTCAAAACTCACACATGCTATGCCATATTTCCTATTCATCATTCTACTTAAATTTGTCGACCTCTTTCTCCTCCCTATAGTTTAGAGCCTCTTTCATTATTCATTATTTTGCACCAAGGAGACATTTAAGGTTCAAGGATTTCCTTCTGGTAGAGTTTTCCATGACAACATCATTAACTCTATCTTGAACTCATATCCCGTGCACTACCCCCTCCCTCTCAACAATGCCTTCTTCGGTATTAGGAGGCTACAGGGTGAGTGAACAAAGTTGAGGTACCTTTTAGATGTAATGGTAGAGTGAAGTCAATCACTCTTGATCCATAAAATAGAAATCATCCCACGCATTCCCGACCCTGCCAAGCCTTGTCCCAAGGCTTCCAACATTCATGCCAATTAGGATAGGACACCAAAACGCGCCCCCATTTTATTGATACAAATCGCACTCACGTTTCACTTTGAATAAACGCGCTCTCACTTACATAAACCTATTTTATGGTTAAAACGGGTCGAGCCTGTCATTTTTTCCACAACGCCGCGCTATTGGATCTTTGACGGACTAGAATGGGTGAGGTCGAACACGTTTTAGATGAGCCAAAGCCATCAACCTCTTCTTTGTGAGGTATTTTCCTCAAATATTCTCATGTTTTTTTCCCTATATTCATTAATTTATTTTCCCTAATTTGAAATTAAAACAAAATATTTTAATTTATATGGCCAATGGAAACCAAAACCCCAATGGAATTTACATGGCCAATGGAAACCAAAACCCCAATTTAATCATAAAAACCAAATAATTTTGATTATTTACCAAAATTCACATTCCCAATGGAAACCAAAACCCCAATTAACTCGTAAAAAAAAATCAATTTCACTATTTCCATATCCATATTCACAAGCATCCTTCTGAATCCACCAAAATTCACAAATATGCAAAGTTTTTCAAGCACATTTCAAGTTTGCATAATTAATTTACATGCCCAATGTAAACCAAAACCCCAGTTAACTCATTAAAAACAAATGAACTTCACTATTTAGACAACCACATTGGGTGCACTACCACAAAGATGGAACATACCTAATACACATAAGCACCCAACACAGCTAAGCAACTGATCCAACTAAGTGGAATACAAAAGCACCTTCTGCACATAACAAGCTAAATTTTTTTTAAATGATGCACGAAGTTGACACACCTAAGTGATGCACCTGTGTGGTCCACATAAATGGAATTAGTGTTTGGCATGATTTCTTTCATCCAACGAATATATGGGATACACATCAAACCTAAAAGTATCCGAGTATTATAAGGTTGATTCAAAATAATGGTTATGATTATATCCTACACATTATTTTATCATTTTGTTAATGTACATGGCATTTGATGAATGGCCTCGAGGAACAACTTTGGAAGAGATGAAAATTATGTGTGATTTTATTATAGTTTAATTTGATTGGAGAAGTACTATTCTAAATCTTGTTTTATAAATTTATGTTTATGGAGTAGTATTCGAAACATTCGTAGTATGAAGATATATATTTTTTAATAATGGCGTAATAGGTTGGCCACTTGTTTCTAAACTTTAAAATGTTCCATTACATGGTTACCGACGTAATGGCATTGTCTCCTCCTGCATTTCATCGTACAAATGCTCACATCTCTTGGATGACTAGGCTAACTTAATATGGAAACAACCTTCTTTATAATTTCCAGTCTCACCTTGATCCAGATGGATATCAGTGGCCTGTCACCTATTCCACTAGCTCAAAACAATTGTCTATTGTGGCAGTTTCCTAGTTATTTTTCTACGGTTTTTCAGGCCCCAAAATTCAGGGTTTGTTTTGAGGCACTAAACGACATTTTTTGGAAATTTAGGTGGCCAAATGGTTTTATTTGGAATGCATTTGGCCATAGTTTAAATTTTTAAATCTCATATAGATCTTTCCAACAAGTTATCAAGCACCCAAATCAGATATCGTATGCAAACGTTATGGCCCCGAGAAGTTGACTGTTCAACTCTTCACCTTGGGGCTGCAAAATTTATGACGGCTCATATTCTAGTGTTATTTTTTGGAATTTTTGGGTTCTCACCCTCGTCCTTATTATAAATAGGCCCCTTTGGCCTCAATTTGTATTCATCTTTGCACGGATGAGTGTAGCATTCACATCTCTTCTCAAAGATAGCAACCACCATTCTAGCTATTGTATTACATTATGTTCTATTTGCGCCATTTAATAGAATATGTGTTTACTATATCTATGTTATATTTTTAAAATGTCTTTGTTTATGATGATATCTCTGTTATTTCATTGCGTTCCCACATAAATCCGGATCACACCTACACATAGATATTGACAACTCCTTTTGCCTTGATTAAAACACAAACAAAGAATATTTCTTGCTTGAAAATGATGGGAAATAAGTCAAGTTCAACACCTCACAATAGGTAACAAAATTATCACCATCTACACATTGAATAATAGTTTTCAACAAGTATTTTTCAAGAGGGGAAGATCTACACTCACCTTCAAGCTGACCTCTATGTGTAAAATTTTCACATTCCCTCACTCAAAAAAACCCTAGCTTCCAAAATTGACCTAAACCGGGATCCCTTTTCCATGGATCAAGAGTATAGGGCCACCCCTAGCACTATATTGATGTAATGAATCCAACAGATTCGATGGTTCGTCGATCCGAGAAACAATCATCATTCTAAGGCACGTTGAAGCCCACCTCCTATAGGCTTTCAAGGACACCTGTTGAATGCCTACCCGAGGCATAGAATGGAAACCATGAATCAAAATAGGATTTTGATGGGTCATGAAAGTGTTTTTAGGCATGTTCCATGTGGGAACTCTAGCCACACGTTCACTATTGAGAAATTTGCAAAGCTAACCCCTATGTGCATAAATTTTGCATTCACTTACTCAGTAAAACCCTAGTTTCCAAAATTGACCAAAAAAATGATCCCTAGTCCATGGACCCATATTAGAGGGCTGCCCATAGCACTATCCCAATGTCTTGAATCGAATGGTTCTTCATTCCGAGCAACGATCATCATTCTATGGCACGTTGAAGCCCACCTCCTACAGGATTTTAGGGACACCTGTTGAATCCCTACTCAGGCCATAGAATGGAAAGCATACATAAAAATGGGATTTTGGTGGTTCATATAAGTGTGTTTAGGCACGTTCCATGTGGGAAATCTAGCCAGATGTTCACGATCGAGGAATTTGCAAAGCTGACCCCTATGTGCAAAGATTTCGCTTTCACTTACTGAGAAAAACCCTAGTTTCCAAAATTGACCAAAAAATGATCCCTTATCCATGGACCCAGATTAGAGGGCCACCCCTAGCACTATCCCAATGTACTAAATTAAAAGAAGTTGATGGTTCGTCGATCCAAGCAAGGGTAATCATTCTATGGCACATTGAATCCCACCTCTTACAATCTTTCATGGACACCTGTTGAATCCCTACCTAGGCCATAAAATGGAAATCGTGCATCAAAATGGGCTTTCGGTGGGTCATGAAAGTGTGTTTAGGAATGTTCCATGTGGGAACTCTAGCCACATGTTCATAGTCAAGGAATTTGAAAATATAACCCCTATGTGCAAAGATTTGACATGCCCTTACTAAGAAAAAACCTAGTTTCCAAAATTGGCCTAAAAAATGATCCCTTGTCCATGGACCTAGATTAGAGAGACACCCCTAGCATTATCCCTATGTCCTGAATCCAACAGAGTTGACAATTCATCAATCCAAGAAAAGGTCATCATTCTATGGCACATTGAAGCCCACCTCCTACAGGCTTTCATGGACACTTGTCGAATCCCTACCCTGGCCATAGAATGGAAACCGTTCATCAAAATAGGATTCTGGTGGGTCATGCAAGCATGTTTAGGCATGTTCTATGTGGGAATGCTAGCCACACATTCACAGTCGAGGAATTTGCAAAGATGACCCTACATGCAAAAGTTTGGCATTCCCTTACTAAAAAAAAACCTAGTTTCCAAAATTGACCTAAAAATGATCCCTTGTCCATGCACCCAGATTAGAGGGCCACCACTAGTACTATCCTGATGTCCTAAATCCAATGGAGTCGACGGTTCTTTGATCTGAGAAACGATCATCATTCTATGGCACGTTTAATCCCACCTCCTACAGGATTTTAGGGACACCTGTTGAATCCTTACCTGGGCCATACAATGGAAATCGTGCATCAAAACGAGGTTTCGGTGGGTCATGCAAGCGTGTTTAGGCATGTTCCATGTGGGAATGCAAGCCACACATTCACGGTCAATGAATTTTCAAAGGTGACCCCTATGTGCAAAAATTTGACATTCTCTTATTCAGCAAAACCCTAGTTTCCAAAATTGACCTAAAAATGATATGTTGTCCATAGACCCAGATTAGTGTTAGGATTATTAATCCTCCCTTCACCATACTTTCTATTAGATTATTTATCCTAACTTAGGAATCTTAATTAATTAATTGGTTCCATTAGTACCATTGGATCCACTTGGCCTATTAGGGCCACATGTACTAGTCATTGGAGTGTGGGGAACACTGCTAGACGTTAACTGCCAATTACTGCATGTGCATGAATTAGTTTGGGCACCTCCTAGACCAATCCCTACATTTTAGGAGCCACTGGGAGTCCCAACACCAACCTACTTCAGTTAGTTGGAGTTAGTACTAGTTAGTCTCAGCTAGCCCCCAATTACTTTCAATTAGTTCACAATTAGTTAGCTAGCGCAATATTTGCATGGATAATGCATGGTTGCATGTGGAGTAGGCACCTTTTCCCACCTACCACACTCACTTGCACTGGGTAACTAGCTGCCACTGATTGTTTGAGTTGTTGGACATCTGGGAGTTGATTTGCTGGACTCCAACATTGATTGAGACACCATGAGTTAGATGTTTAGTTATCTATAGTCAGATCCAGTGGATAGATTTGAATTGCATGTCATGCATCCTAAATATTTTCCTATGTAAACTATTGTAACACCAGATTTTATTATTGTGAATGATATTGTAAATTCCTAAGAAATACTTGTCTCATTCTTGTGTGGTTTGTTTTGTTCAGTTTGTATCTTCATTCTCCATTCTTTTTCTGCAAACATTATTAGAACTATATGCTTGAAGATATAAATGGAATTCAAATTCTAATATGGTATCAGAACCTTCTCAGGCAGGTTTCATGCTTGTTTCTCCCCATCGAACATCAGAAGCAGTTGGGTTTCCAAAGAAGTCCCCTATGATGATTTGCTAGCTTTGGGTTTTTTCAGAGCAGCGGAGAGAGTGTGGTGGACCTTGAAAATATGTTCATATCAAGAGGAAAATTATGATTCTAACAGTTTAGATATTTTTACTTTTGCAATGATATTTTGCAGGTTCAACTTTATATAGATTTGATATTATCAGTTCCTCTTCTTACTCCATTCGCAAGATATTCAGAATGGAAGTCAAAGATGATTGATCTCTAAAGAGACAAGGTCTCTATGAGGTATCTATAGGACTTGGTAAAGAGTCTTATGAATATAAGAAAGACTAGTTAAATAACAATGATAGAGCTTATGGAGAAATATATGGGACTTTTTCAGGAAGCTTGCTTATAGACCTTATTGAGTTTGCAGAATACCCAAAGGATATCTGGATAGAACTGGATAGAATATTTGGGAAGCACAATGAGTATTGTTATAGCAATATGGGGAGCACATTCAGAACCACATGAGTTATTTACTCAAAATTCTTGGCATCTACTCTCTCTGATGAAGTTATTCAAGATGAAGAAGAAGCAGAATCTTTCTCACAGTCAGTTCGAATTGAACAAAGTCTCCTTGGAGTGACTCCTTTTCCTGCTGCTCCAGAAGTGTATGAGATCTCTGATATCTCATCTACTCACATGGATGATCCAGAAGAATACATTCAAATCTCTGCTGTTGAAGAAAATCTCTCCTTCCATTCTATGTAAAAATTCTCCAGTGATTCTTCTATTATAAATTATGTGCACAGTTTACCGATGATTTCTCTAGGAAAGGGTGAGGAATATGATTTATCTGTCTCTAATGATGTTGTTGGTTTGAATATAAGTAATTATTTGTATATTTTGGCAATAATGTCATATTGCATGAGTTATACATTCACTCTCATTGATCTAGATCTTCCAACAAATTCCTACATGATTGGATGCACTGATACTCAGGGTTTTTAAGAGGGGGAAAACTGTGCATCTACCATCTCGGTGGAGCACACTCCTGGATATGATATGATATTATTTGGATATGATATGATATTACTTGGTTCTATGGTTCAATATCTTTCATTACCGCTTGTAGTTGTTCTCATCAATTTTGGTGTGAAGAAACCAATACCAAAAATCTCTTTCAAATGTTTTGAAGAAGGAGAAAACTGTGCATCTACCAGCTCGGTGGAGCACACTCTTGGATATGATATGGAATTTATTGGATATGATATTATATTATTTGGATATTATCTGATATTACTTGGTTCTATTCTTCAAGATATTTCAGTGCTGCTTGTAGCTGTTCTTATCAATTTTGGTGTGAAGAAACAAGTACCAAAAATCTCTTTCAAAATTTCTGCTGGGGATTTGATGTCAGTTTTCTATCATGAGTTTGCTGATATTATTTTTTGTAAATATTTTTATATTTTGGAAATAATTTCAGTTTGTAGGAGTGATCCATTCACTCTCATTAATCTCGAGATTCCAACAAATTTATACATGATTGCATGCATCGATATTTAGAATTTTGAAGAAGGAGAAAATTGTGCGTCTACCATCTCAATGGATCAAACACTTGGATATGATATGAAATTTATTGGATATGATATGATATTATTTGGATCTGATATGATATTACTTGGTTCAATATTTCAGGTTCATGATCCTTCAGTACTGCTTGTATCCGTTCTCATCAATTTTGGTGTGAAGAAACAAGTACCGCAAGTCTCCTTCAGAATTGTTGCCGGGGATTTTATTTCATTCAACACTTTCAGATCTGATATGGAATTATTTGGGTCTGATATGATATTATTTAGATATTATCTGGTATTACTCAGTTCAATATTTCAGGTTCATGACTTTTCAGTACTGCTTGTAGCTGGTTTCATCAATTATGGTGTGACAAATCAAGTACCACAAGTCTCCTTCAAAATTGTTGCTGGGGATTTGATTTCAATTCACAGTTTTGGATATGATATGAAACTTTTTGGATCTGATTTATTTTATGATTTGATAATATATGGTTCGGGTTTTAAAATTCAAGAGCTTACAGTATTTCTTGTAACAGGTTTCATCAATTTTGGTGTGACAAATAAAGCACCGCAAGTCTCCTTCAATTTTGCTGCTGAGGATTCGATGTTATTTTTATCTTATGAGATTTATGATATTATATTTTGTGAATTATTGGATATTTATGAATATATATCAGATTATGGAGCTCAAGCATTTGCTCTCCACAATCCTGGGGCTTCTCTACCTTTGGTCACATGCTCATCTCCTCATAGAACTAGTAAAGAGGAAGACATTTTGCATCTGCCTGGACACTTGCTCCTAACACTTGGGGATGATTTTACCACTCATGATTTTCTATTCAAGGCTTCAATATATCAGTTTCATGGGTGTTCCTCACATAGCTCTAATTCTCAAGCACCTTTTTTCTCTCTTTAGATGATTTCAGCTGCTCTACATGGGTCAAGTTTTCACCGTGCAATTGTTTATATTTTTTATTCAATTGAGTGCATTGTTCTTATTCCAAAGAGGAAGATTCCTCCAAACATAAGCACTTTGTTTGGATTCATGGGTTCACCTGCACAGAACCAAGATACTCCTGCTGCATAGTGATGCAAATAGTAGCAAACATTTTCACAAGTTTTTTCAAAATTTGTATTCCTGCTTATTTTGAGGGGGAGGCGGGGGGGGTGGGTTCCCATGAGGTTTTAACCTATTTCCTCGGTTGTATTAAGCAGCATTCTATATTTTAGAATTTATTTGGGTGGCATATGGTCTTGTTACCAGGGCCCATAGTTGTCCAAGTTAGGATTCAGGGGGGGGTGTTAGGATTATTAATCCTCCCTTGACCATACTATTTATTAGATTATTTAGCCTAAATTGGTGTACGATGGATCAACCACAACCAACCCAACCAGAAATTCTAGGATCTGGTTCCTCCTACAATTAGTAGGATGGCCAAATTTATCCCTCGACCAAATTCTGCACTAAAATTTCCTCCCCTCAATTTTCTACCCGCAACAACTTTTCCAAAACTCTGTTTTTGCAACAGTCTTTCTGTAACAGCTTCTCCGAAAGCAAGTTGTGGGATGTCGGATTTGGAATGAGGGATGTCAACTTCCCAAAGTTGCTCCCCCACAACTTTCCTTCCGCAATATTTATCCTGCAACTTTTACGACCGTCAGATCTTTGTGGCCTACTCCACTACTGTTGATCTTCTCTTTGGTGTGGATCTCACAGATCTTGCTGGGTTCGTTATCACCCTCGCAATTTTCGTTGTGGATCTCTCCTGGACCGTTAGATCTTCATCTGTGGAATTAATCCCCACTGTTCATTATCTGCAAAAAAACCTTGTTAAGGTAGAAAATATGCGTTCTGCATCGATTAATCAGAGAATCGATCAATCCAACCTGCAATCTTCAAGATTCATTAGCCTAGCACTTCTATGCATGCATCTACAACCTATTTCACCTATTCAAGCAACAATATAAGACTTGAATCAATAACTTCACAGAAATACACAAATGTTCAGGAAACCGCCAAATTCGGCTCTTCAGGGATTTACAGTTCAAACAGTAAATGCATAGAGGCTAATAACACTAAAAACACACAATTACTCTTCCTATTGAGCACACCCACAAACACATAGCTCAAATCTCTCCTTCAGTCTATTCAAAATATTTACAAGAGGAACCAAACGTAGGTATATCCTTTTCTCTACAAACTTCAAAATTCTAATGTTGAAGAGTAGAACCCCCTCTACTTCTCTAATCTGTCTATTTAAGCTAAATTGATACATCTCCACCGAGTGGTCCTACAACTGAAAAAAAAAAAAACTACAAAGCATGATGAAAACGTCTCTGTCTCAACAAAACAAACTATAGCTTGATCTCCACGCAGGGAGTCATGATCTGTCGTCATTCCTAATTGCGCTAACAAACTATGACTCAGAAAAACAAAAAAAAATATGGCACAGCATGTGACCAACTCATCACATTGCTGGCATGCCATGATGCTCCTGCATCAAACTCGCCATGGTGAAAAAAATTATGTACCCCTGTTCATTAGATAAGCTATAGTGAAACCCTTGGATTCCAACTCTGTATTTCTCATCTAAGTAGAATCATCTTTTGGTAGCTTCTTCCATTTAAAAAAATACTCCAGATAGTCCTTCTTCCTTGTACTCTTTACCACTCTAGTGTTTAGAATGGTCTCAACTTCCAATGGTTGTGCCACAGGAATATGCCCCACCCATTGTAGGTGTTCAGTAGGATCTTCACCTTCTGCAAAGGTTCCAGTATCTCCTGCTACATAAGGATAAAGATCTAAAAAATTAAAGATTGGTGAAATACCCACTCCAGTAGGCATCTCTAACTCATAATCATTTGCTGAGAATTTTTTAAGTATCCTGCAGGGTCCAATATTCTTCATCTTCAGATTGTTAACTCTCCCTTTGGAAATCTATCTCTCTTTAGATATGCTAAGACTAAATCTCCTACTTCATAGTTCTTCTCTATCCTTTTGGAATATTCTTTGGCCTTGTAACTAGTGTTACTCTACTATAACCTTGCTTTCACTTGCTCCTGTAGTTCACTGGTCCTCGTTGATAACTCCTCTCCGTCAACACTCCTTTTCTCCAATTGACCTAAGTCATGAATTTCACACACTCCTATTGGATGCGTTCCATACATAATTTGAAATGGACTCATCCCTGTACTTCTGTTTACTGAATCATTATAGGAAAAATCAGCTTGAGCTAATACTTTGTCCCACTGCTTAGTACTCTCTCCAATCAGACTTCTCAACATGTTCCCCAGACTCCTATTAACTACCTCTGTTTGTCCATCAGACTGTGGGTGATATGCTGAACAGAAGTTCAACCTGGTACTCAACTTCTTCCACAAGGTCCTCCAGAAATGACCTGTGAACTTCACATCTCTGTTTGATACAATTATTCTAGGTAAACCATGTAGCTTCACAACTTCATTGAAAAACAAGTTAGCAATGTGTGTAGAATCACTAGTCTTGTATCATGGAATGAAATGTGCCATCTTATTGAATCTATCAATGACTATGAAGATAGAATCATGTCCCTTCTGAGTTCTTGGTAAACCCAGAATGAAATCCACACTCACAGAATCCCAAGTCCTAGTTGGAATAGGCAATGGTGTATACAATCATGTGTTTTGGATTCTTCCTTTAGCATGCTAGAATACTCTGCATTTGCTTACAAGCTTCTCAACACTAGACCTCATCATTGGGAAAAAAATAGAAATGACCTAACTGTCCAAAGGTTTTATCACTTCCAAAGTGACCTTCCATACCCCCATTGTGTTTTTCCTGTATCAAGTTCTCTCTCATGGAACACTTTGGTATATATACTTTACTATTTCTAAAGAGTAAACCATATTATAGCATATAATCCATCCATGGATCTCTATCCACCTACACTAGATTATTACAATCCATGTAAGCCTCCTGGAAATCAATGTCAGTTTCATAGAAATCCCTTAAATGCTCAAGTCCCAAGACATGGATTCGATTCTCTTACACAATCAGCAGTCTCCTACTTAAGGCGCTAGCTACTCTATTTGATTGTCCACTTATGTGTTTCAACACAAAGATAAAGCTCTGTAATAACTCAATCCACTTGACATGTTTCAGGTTCAACTTAGGTTTCTGCATAATGTACTGCAATGCATGGTTATCAGAATATAACACAAATTCTCTAGGAATCAAATAATGTCTCCAATGCTTCATTGCTTGAACAATAGGATAAAACTCCTTGTCATAAGATGCATAATTCTGCTTTGCATCATTCATCTTCTCACTGAAATACGCTATAGGCATGTCCTCTTGAATGAGTACAGCTTCGATTGCTACTCCATTGGCATCACACTTTACTTGGAAAGGGTGTTTGAAGTCTGGTAACTTCAATACTGGTTGCTCAGTGATCTTTTTCTTCAAGAATTGGAAACTCCTTTCGGCCTTTGCTGTCCATTGAAATGGTTGTCTATATTTCTTAACTGTCTCGACAATAGATGCACAAATACCACTGAAATTATTTATAAATTTCCTATAAAAACTTGCCAATCCATGAAAACTTCTTACCTGAAATATGTTCCTAGGTGAAGGCCAATCAATGATTTCTTGCACCTTTTCTGGATCAATATTCAACCAATCTCTTGAGATAACAAAACCTAAATATACTAGCTCTAGTTTCATAAATGTACACTTCTTCACATTTACCATCAACTTTTCTTGGTACAGCCTCTCTAAAACACATCTCAGATGCTTAAGATGCTCTTCTTTTGTTTGGCTGAAAACCAAAATGTCATCAAGGTAAACTATCACAAACTTACCTATAAAATCTCTCAATAATTCATTCATCAATCTCATAAAAGTGCTTGGTGCATTGGATAATCCAAATGGCATGACCAACCACTCATACAACCCATCATTTGTCTTAAAGGTTGTCTTACACTCACCTCCTTCTCTGATTCTGATATGATGATATCCACTCTTCAAATCTAGTTTTGAAAAGCATGTTTCCCCACTTAGGCAATCCAACATGGAATCTATCCTTGGTAATGGAAACCTATACCTAATAGTAATCTTGTTAGAATAATCAACCCATAGTTAGCTACCTTAGACATTAATTAATCCATTTTTTTCTTATTTGCCTAGTTTCCTATATTCCACTCTATGCAAGTTGTCTTCCACATGTCCTAGAAGTCAAACTTGCTAAAAATGAGTCATGGAGCACTTGGGAAACCTCTTGGAAACCATATTTAGCATGTCTGCTTTATTCCAGATCCTCCAAAGCGCATATCTACTTTTTCTGCTAAGTTGCCTGTTTTATTGATAAATAAGGCAAAAGGGAAGGTAAGACTAGGTGTAGTTGACTTTTTTTTTTCCCTCATCATCCTTGATCCTTTTTTCCTAATAAAAGCATATACGATTTGTCTTTCCATCTTTTATTAGCTTGCCTACTTGACTTTTCCAATTCATGAACCTCTAAGTGGATTTGGAAACTGCTTTATGCACCTATGGGGGATTTGACTAGATTTAGCAAGCCTAATTTTTTACTATTTCGAATGGAATCCTTATGCATTCTAATCTCTCATGTAATTATATATTTCAGCAGCCTATTACTTCACAAGGTTGGCTATTGTACACTTATTGAATATAGATTAGTGTTATGCTCCAATTTCAGTCTCTTTGTTTGTAATTTTGCATGTCTGATTAGCAATTTTGTGAATGCAATTGTTCTGTCACTTGGGTTCAATTTCCACATGGTATCAAAGCCTTTCTATATCGATTTCTCTCCTTCCATATTGCTATTGTAGGTTCGACATCTTGACTGGGAGCATATTTTGCAGACTAAAGGGCACAGTTTTTGAGATATGGATCAATCTCAGAAGATCATCTTGAGTCCATTTAATTTATTTGAATGGAAATCAAAGATGGAGATACTATTGAGAGTGAAAGGTATCTATAGGGTGACTATGGAAACTAAGGCAAATCCCAATGCAGCTACAGAGAAAATTAAATGGCACAGCAGGAGGGATGAGGTCTATGGTCTTTTGTCTCTGAGCATTTCAAGAGACCTCCTCTTCCATCTTGATGGATTGAAATCACCTAATGAAGTATGGGAGAATATTGTAGAGATTTTTGGTAAGATAGATGAGATGAGAGGACATCAAATCGAGAATGAATTGATCTCTTTGAGTCACAACAGCTTCGAATCCCTGCAACTCTACTTTTCCAAGTTTAAAGCCCTTGTTTTGCAGCTAAAACGATGTGGAATTGAAAAGAAGGAAGAGCAACTAGTTTTGGCCATACTCTCGAAGCTTGGCCCTGACTATTCAGTGTTTGTTTCAACCTTCCATGCCACAAAGTTGACAGCTCAATCCTCGAAGATGCCTAAGCTTGCATAGTTCATGGAATCCCTCACACAAGAACAAGATAAACTAGTGATGATGGGCACCATCAAAACTTCCAAAGACCAAGCTTTGGTTGCTATAGATTCAAAGGTGGATTCAAAAGGAAAGAAGAAAGCTAAGAAGCCACCTAAGCAAAAGAGAGACAAGAAGAAGTCTCAAGAGGAGCCCCAAGGCTCCAAGAAGAACAAAGGAGAAATGAGCAAGTGCACATACTACAGTAAGGGCTATCATACTGAGAGCTCCTGTATGAAGAATCAAATTGACATGTTGACCCAACTCCTCGAGAAGAATAACATCTCCCTTCCCGATTGCTCATAGAAGAGGGAAGGAGGATACAATTCAAAGGACAGGGAAAGATTACATGCTTTGGTTGCTGGCACATCAAGCTCACCTAGCTTCATCATAGACTCTAGAGCTTCAAGACATATGGTTTCGACCAAGAAGGCATTCTCCTCTCTTGACATGTCGAAAGGTCCACCAATAGTGCTGGGAGATGACTCTCTCACTGACAGTTTCAGGAAAGGAAGGATTGATCTTGACCATGGTAAGTTCAATAATGTATTGTATGTTCTAGGTCTTGCCTCTAACCTCTTGTCAGTGTATCAGATGACTCACACAGGGTCTCCAAAGAAGGTCATCTTCTCCCCTAATGATGTTAATATCACATAGATCTCGAATGGTAAAGTCATTGCAAAAGGTGTTGTAGATCACACTTCAAAGGTATACATGTTTTCACATTTTCTACCCTACTCAAACCCCTCTACTCTTCTATTCATGCTAATGAGGCAAGCAAGCTTTGGCATGAGATATTTAGCCATATTAACTATAAGTATCTTTCTGATCTGAGTGAAAAATATACGGTCATAGGGTTACCAAAGATTAAGTTTTCCAAGGGAGTCTGTCAAGGTTGTATCCTAGGAAAACACCCAGAGCATAAATTTGAGAGAGCTAGTCATGAGAGAACCTCTGCAGCTCTTGAGTTGATCCACAGTGATGTTTATGGTCCATTTCCTCATATTTCAATGAGTCAATCCAAATATGCATTGACCTTCATAGATGAATTTTCCAAGTATTGTTGGGTTTACTTCTTGAAGCATAAGTCTGAAGTTTTTGACCTCTTCAATGTCTTTAAGGCCTTGGTTGAAAACCAGTCCGGGAGGAGACTCAAGATCCTCAGATATGAAAATGGTGGTGAGTATGTCAAGTCTAATTTCATTCAATATTGTAAAGATGCAGGTATTCAGTTGCAGCATTAAATCCCTTACACACCACAGCAAAATGGTGTTGCTGAGAGAAAGAACAGGTCACTGAAGGAGATGGCAACCTGTATGATGGAGGCTAAGACTTTGCCACCAAAGTTTTGGGCCAAGGCTATAAACTGTGCATCCTATATCCAAAATAGGGTGCCTCATAAACAGCTTCATGGTATGACTCCTTTTGAATCTTGGAGTGGGCACAAGCCAGATGTGACCCATTTCAGGATTTTTGGCTCAAAGGCTTGGGCTAGAATTCCAACTGAAAGGAGAAAGGCTTTGCAGCCCCAAAGCCAAAAGTTCCTATTTGTTGGGTATTCTGAATATTCAAAATGGTGCAAGCTGATCAACTTGAGCACAAACAAATCCTTCATTGAAAGGAGTGTTCAGTTCCAAGAAGAGCCTTTAGCAGTAGTTGAAGTTGGAGAGTCTTCTTCACCACCGGAACCATTGAATGTAAGTGGAGAGACAAATGAGTTTGCTGATTCTGATATGTCTAATAATTATGATTTAATTGCATATCCTAATATTCCTACAAGACCAAGATGGGCAGCAAATACCATTCATGTAGCTGGGGAACTAGCTGGAAATCCTAGTGATCCTAGGAGGACTAGATCTCTGTTTGAGAGTGCCCTGTGTATGAAAGACCCTTTGTTTGCAGAGAAGTGCTATCTAATGGTTGAATCAAACCCACAGACATATGAATATGCAGCACATGATCCAATATGGAAAACATCCATGAAAGAATAATTCATCTCACTCCAAAAGAACAACACTTGGGAACTGGTTGATCTTCCCCCACGGAGGAAGCTAGTTCAATGTAAGTGGGTTTTCAAAACTAATTTTGATGCTGATGGTTCACCTTTGAAATACAAGGCAATATTGGTATCCAAGGGATACTCATAGGTACATGGTATTGACTACAATGAAACCTTTGCACCAGTGGCAAAGATGGACTCCATAAGGCTAGACTTAGCCCTTACAGCTTCGAAGCAGTGGGAGGTACATCACATGGATGTGAAGTGTGATTTCCTAAATGGAGATATTACTAAAGAGATTTACATGCAGCAACCTCAAGGGTTTGTTTCTAATCCATATTTTGTTTGCAGGTTAAAGAAATCATTGTATGGGCTCAAGCAAGCCCCCAGGGCTTGGTATGACAAGATTGATGGATTTCTGCTGTCATTGAGTTTTGTTCAATGCAAGTCTGATCCTAATGTTTATTTGAAGCTGATTTATGGTTCTTTGATTATTATTGTCTTGTATGTGGATGGCCTTCTGATTAGAGGAAGTTCAAAGAAATAGATTGCCTCCTTGAAGGATGCAATGAACCATGCATTTTCTATGACTGATTTGGGGTTGTTGAGCCAATTCTTGGGTCTTAAAATTACTCAATCCCAACATGGAATAAAAGTACATCAGTACAAGTATGCTTTAGATTTGCTGAATAAGTTCAACATGAAATATTTCAAGCCAAGCAAGACTCCCTTTGTTTCAGGAGTTAAGCTTGAAGAAGCAGGTTCTTCTCCTATGGTAAATAATACACTGTATAGGTAGTTGATTGGGTGTTTGCTTTACCTTACACACAATCGACCTGATATTTCTTATGCAGTAAGTGTGGCTTCAAGATACATGGATCAGCCTCATGAGATCCATTGGAGAGCAACCAAAACGATCCTTAACTTTGTTTAGGGAACAAGAACTCATGGGATCTTCTACAAAGCTAAATCTGATATTGATTTGATTGGGTTTACTGATAGTGATTGGGAAGGTGACAACATAGATAGAAAGTCAACATCAGGATATGTGTTCGTGCTTGCTGAAGGACCAATCAGCTGGTCAAGCAAAAAATAGAGTGCCATAGCACTCTCATCTATAGAAGCAGAGCACATAGGAGTTGTAAATGCAGCAATTCAATGTTTATGGTTGCAAGGGATACTTGGTGAGTGTGGCTTCGAATCTGAGTTTTAAAATATTATCTATTTTAATAATTAGAGCACCATTCCAATATGCAAAGACCCGGTTCAGAGACAGAGAACCAAACACATTGAGATCCATATGCACTACATCAGACAGCTTGTGCATGATGGCACCATTCACCTACTCTTATGTGCATCTTCAGAACAAGTAGCAGACATCTTCACCAAAGTTTTTTGTGAGAAGACATTCAACAATCTCAAATCATTGCTGGGGGATTTTTATCATGCTGTGAAGCATGATTGATGACAATTTTTTTAAATTTTGTTTTACTGTCCATGTTTAAGGGAGGATTTTCCCACTGGGTTTTTGCCTCTTTCCTTGGTTAAATGGACATGCAGTATGTAAAGGGTGACTAATCCTTGTTGTTAGGCCCTATATTTTTCTGATATTTACTCATAAAGTTAGGCTTAAGGGGGGGTGTTAGAATAATCAACCCATAGTTAGCTACCTTAGACATTAATTAATCCATTTTTATCTTATTTACCTAGTTTCCTATATTCCACTCTATGCAAGTTGTCTTCCACATGTCCTAGAAGTCAAACTTGCTAAAAATGAGTCATGAAGCACTTGGGAAACCTCCTGGAAACCATATTTAGCATGTCTACTTTATTCCATATCCTCCAAAGTGCATATCTGCTTTTTTTGCTAAGTTGCCTGTTTTATTGATAAATAAGGCAAAAGGAAAAGTAAGACTAGGTGTAGTTGACTTGTTTTTTGCCCTCATCATCCTCCATCCTTTTCTCCTAATCAAAGCATGTATGATTTGTATTTCCATCCCTTATTAGCTTTCCTACTTGACTTTTCCAATTCGTGAGCCTCTAAGTGGATTTGGAAACTTCTTTATGCACTTATGGGGGATTTGACTAGATTTAGTAAGCCTACTTTTTGACTATTTCGAATGGAATCCTTATGCATCCAAATATCTCATGTAATTATATATTGAATTAGCCTATTACTTCACAAGTTTGGATATTTTACACTTATTCAATACAGATTAGTGTTATGCTCCAATTTTAGTCTCCGTTGTTTGTAATTTTGCATGTTTGATTAGCAATTTTGTGAGTGCAATTGTTCTATCACTTGGGTTCAATTTCCACAAATATTGTTAATTAATCTGGATTCAGTACACATCCTCCACTCACCATCCTTCTTTGGTTTCAGTATTGCTGGTACTGCACATGGAATTAGACTCTTCTGGACCAAACCTTTGTCTAACAATCCTTGGACCTGTTTCCTCACTTATTCATTCTCTTGAGGTGTCAACCTATACATTGTCGTGTTTGGTAAAATGGCTCCTGAAATAAAATCAATTTGATGACTTATATCCCTCCTTGGTGGTAACTCATTGGGAAAATCATCCACCACGATGTCACTAAACTCATTCAGCATCTCCTAAATCTCCTCAGGTAGATCTGTCACGTTAGTATTCATTGTCACCACTGTTGGTTTGCATACCATAGCATAGTTCAACTCTTCCTTTTCAATGTGTTGCAGATATTCTTTTCTTGACAATATCCAGACTTTGGGTGTTGACTGTCCTGCTGTACTACCTTCTTGTAAATGGTGAAGTACATGTCCTATCCCATTCCGCTCAAAACTTTGATAGTTAATCCTACCATCATGAATCACTTTCTTATCAAATTTCCATGGTATTCCTAATAGTATATGAAAAAAATCCATGGTAATGGCATCACAAAGAATCTTGTCCTTATATGGACCTATTTGGAAATCAACTTCACACTGCTCACTTACTAGGATTTGATTTCCATTATGTAACCAGTATACCTTGTATAGAAAAGGATTCTTCGTCCTCTTTAAATTCAACTTCTCCACCATCTCTGTGGAAACAAGATTTTCAGTGCTCCCACTGTCAATCACCATCTTACAACACTTCCCTTGGACTTTACATGTAGTCCTGAATAAATATTTTCTTTGAGAAGACTCGGCTTGCTCCTTCTCAGGTTTCAACAAGACTTTATTCATCATCAAAGACTCTCTTGTCTCTGGAAAAACTTCAGCCATTGTCGAATATTCTTGTTGCTGCTCATTCTGAGCTACATAGGCTCCTCTCTGTCCTAAGTCTTCCTTCCCTAGAAATTCAAATGATTTATTCCCCAACTGGTTTCATTTGTAGCACATATAGATAGTTACTCTATCTCTTTCTCTAAATCTACCTCCTTGGTAAGGTCTTATTCTGCTAGAGTTACCTCCTCTACCATGCTGCTCTTGCTGGTTAGAGTTGCTGGACTCTCCCCTCTGTGCTCCAAATCTTCCTCTTCTAGCTGCTTGTCCTCTTCCTCTGGTTGAATCTCGACCTCTATTGAAGCTCTGCTTCCTTTCTATCTTTTCTTCTACCCTCAAGGCACATCGATACGCCTCCTCCATTGTCCTAGGTGATATCATGATGATCTCTTCTTGGATATCCATCCTTAGACCATTGACATATCTAGCAGAATTTTCTATTGACTCTTCCACATATCCTGCCCTTAGGTTTACTTTGTAGAACTCTTCAGTGTACTCTCTCACTGTTAACAATATTTGCCTAAGTTTTTGTACCTTTCTATACATAACTAATTGGTAATATTTGGCAAAGAACTTATCCCTCATCTTTGCTGCCATCCTATCCCAGCTCTTTATCAAGTACTTATTCTTCCTCCTTCTTTCTACTTGCACACTATCCCACCACAAGGATGCATTCCCTTTCAACCTTGTCACAGCCAATCTGACTCCCTTGTCTTCTTCAATCTTTTCGTACTCATAGTACTTATCCAGCTCATTGATCCAGTCAATGAGATGCTCAGCAATGAGAATTCCATCATAGATAGACAACTTTGGTTTCATCCTTGAATTTTCTCCTAGAATCAATCTAAAATACCTTAGCTCTGGTGTCTCCTGCATAGGTGCAGCTTCTTCTCTTTGCTCTTCATCCTCATGTTCATTTACAACCCCTGCTTCTGGATCTCTTCATCTGTCGGTCTCCATGGATTCCAAACGTGCTCGTAGCTCCCTCATTTCCTCCAAAACTTCTGCATTCCTTGCTGGTTGACCTATGGCATGACCTCTTGTTATGACTATGCATACAACCATCTTCTTGCACTAATCTAATAACAGTTCTCTTTCACACTTCTACAACTTACCTCACCAAGCCCCTTCTCTGTACTTGGTATTTTGGTAATGCTGGTTCTCTATCTAGAACCTCTTAAGCACTCTTCTTCTTTATTTTAGGATTCTACTACTATGCTTCTCTCTCACATGAGATTCTCCTTTCTCTGATACCAAAATTGGTGCAGGCCGGATCAGCCACAGCCAACCCAACTAGCACTTCCATGATCTGGTTCCTCCTACACTTAGCAGGATAGCCAAATTTAGCCCTCAGCCAAATTTTGCGCTAAAATTGCCTTCCCACAGTTTCCTTCCTGCGGAAAATTTTCCCCAACTCTATTTCCGTAACAGAGTTTTCGCAATAGATTCTCCGCAAGAGGGTTTCGAGATGCGGAATGCAGAATGCGGGATGTCAACTTCTCAAAGTTTCTCCCCTGTAGCTTTTACGATCGTCAGATATTTGTGGCCTTCTCCACGACCGTCGATATTCTCTTTGGTGCAGATATCATAGATCTTGGTGGATCCTTTATCACCCTCGCAACTTTCATTGTAGATCTCTCCTTGACTATCAGATCTCCGTGTATGGACTCAATCCCCACCGTTCATTCTCTGCAAAAAAAATTGTTAAGGTATAAAATCTGCTTTCTGCATCAATTGATCAGAGAATCAATCAATCCATCCTGCAATATTCAAGATTAATTAGCTTAACACTTATATTCATGCATCTACGACCTATTTCATTCAAGAAACAATCTAACACTTGAATCAATAACTTCACAGAAATACACAAATGTTCAGGAAACCACCGAAGTCAGCTCTTCACGGATTTAAAATTCAAACATTAAATGCATAAAGGCTAATAACACTACAAAAACATAGCTACTTTTCCTATTAAGCAAACACACAAACACACAGCTCGAATCTCTCCTTCAGTCTATTCAAAATATTTACAATCGAAACTAGACACAAGTCTGTCCTTTTCTCTGCAAATTCGAAATTCTAATGTTGAACAAAAGAACCCCCTCTACTTCTCTAATCTGTTTATTTAAGATAAATTGTTACGTCCCCATTGAGTGGTCTTGCAACCAAAAACAAACACTACAAATCATGATGAAAACGTCCCTGTCTCAACAAAACAAACTGTGGCTTGATCTCCACGTAGGGAGTCATGATCCGCCATCATTCCTACTTGCTCTAACAAACTATGACTCAGGAAAAAGAAAAAAATAGGCCACAACATGTGACCAAGTCATCACATTGCTGGCATGCCATGATGCTCCTGCATCATAACTTAGGAACCTTAATTATTTAATTGGGTCCACTAATACCATTAGGTCCACTTGGCCTAATGGGGCCACATGTACCAGTCACTAGAGTGTGGGGAACACTGATTGAGGTTAACTACCACTTAATGCATATGCATGCATCAATTTGGGCACCTCCTAGACAATTCCCTACATTTTAGGATCCATTGAGAGTCCTAGAACCAAACTACTTAGTACTAGTTAGTCTCAGTTATCCCCCAGTTATTTTTAGTTAGTTCACAATCAATTAGCTAGCGCAAACTTTGCATGGATAATGCATGGCTGCATGTGGAATATGCGCCTTTTCCCACCTACCACACTCAGTTGCACTGAGTTAACTAGTTGTCACTGATTGTTTGAGTTGTTGGACATTTGGGAGTTGATCTGTTGGACTTTGACATTGATTGGGACACCATGAGTTAGATGGTCAATTAGCTACAGTCATATCCATTGGATAGATTCAAATCGCATGTCATGCATTCGAATTATTTTCCTATGTAAAATATTGTAACACCGGATTTTATTATTGTGAATGATACTGTAAATTCCTGAGCAATACTTGTCTGTTTCCTGTGTGGTTTGTTTTGTTCAGTTTGTATCTTCATTCTCCATTCTTTTGCTGCAAACAATATTAGAACTACCTAAATGAAGATATAAATGATATTCAAACTATGATAATTATAGGGCCAACCCTAGCACTATCTCGATGTCCTGAATCCAACGAAGTCGAGGGTTTGTCGATCCGAGAAATGGTCATCATTCTATGGCACATTGAATCCCACATCCTACAAGCTTTCAGGGACACCTATTGAATCCCTACCCGGTCCATAGAGTGGAAACTGTGCATCAAAACCAGGTTTCAATGTGTCATGCAAGTGTGTTTAGGAATTTTCCATGTGGGAACTCTAGCCACATGTTCACGGTCAAGGAATTTGCAAAGCTGACCCCTGACCCCTATGTGCAAAAATTTGACATTCCCTTACTGAGAAAAACCCTAGTTTCCAAAATTGACCAAAAAAATGATCACTTATCCGTGGACCCAGATTAGAGGGCCACCCCTAGAACTATCTCGATGTACTGAATACAACGGAGTCAACGGTTCTTCGATCCGAGTGACATTCATCATTCTATGGTATGTTGAAGCCCACCTCCTACAGGATTTCAAGGACACCTCTTGAATCCATACCCAGGGCATATAATGAAAACCGTGCATAAAAACAGGTTTCTGATGGGTCATGCAAGAATTTTTAAGCATGTTCCATGTGGGAATGTTAGCCACACATTCACGATTGTGTACTTTTCAAAGTTGACCCCTATGTGCAAAAATTTGACATTCTCTTACTGTGCAAAACCCTAGTTTCCAAAATTAACCAAAAAAATGATCCCTTGTCCATGGACCCATATTACAGGGCCACCCCTAATACCATCCTGATGTCCTGAATCCAATGGATTCACTTGTTTGTGATTCGAGCGACGGCCATCATTCTATGGCACGTTGAATCCCACCTCCTACAGGATTTCATGGACACCTGTTGAATCCCTACCCGAGGCATAGAATGGAAATCGTGCATCAAAACGGGGTTCCGGTGGGCCATGCAAGTGTGTTTAGGAAGGTTCCATGTGGTAACGCTAGCCACACATTCACGGTCAAGGAACTCACAAAGCTGACCCCTATGTGCAAAATTTTGACATTCCCTTACTAAGCAAAACCCTAGTTTCCAAAATTGACTTAAAACAGGATCCCTTGTCCATGGACCCAGAGTAGGGGGGCACCCATAGCACTATATTGATGGCCTGAATCCAACGGAGTCACTGGTTCTTCTATCCAAGCAATGACCATCATTCTATGGCATGTTGAATCCCACCTCCTACAAGCTTTCAGGGACACCTGTTGAATCCCTAATCATGGCATAGAATGGAAACCGTGCATCAAAATGAGGTTTTAGTGGGTCATGAAAGCGTGTTTAGGAAGGTTCCATGTGGTAACAATGGCCACACATTCATGGTCGAGGAATATGTGAAGCTGACCCCTATGTGCAAAAAATTGACATTCCCTTACTGACCAAACTATGGTTTCTATGGTTTAGAATGAAAACTATGGTTTATGGTGCAAACTAGAGTTACTAGGATTGGATATAAGGTTTGTAAGATAGGATTGGCAATGGTTATTAGGATAGGATTACCATTCCTTAATGTCACAACTCTTGTGGAGAAACAAATTATCGGATTCAAGGAGATGTCCTTATAGGATCAACTTCAATCTTCAAGGAAAATGCAATAGACATATCCCAGATAGAGTGGTAGATAATGGTCTTGGGATATACGACATGAGTAATGTAAGTATCAATATAATACAAAAAATCCATGATGAAGCTTAAGTGCAATTTATCAAGTTCTAGAAGTCTATTGAATTTATCAATCTATCAATCACTCAATCTACCAAGACGTAAATAATCAATGAGACCATGAAACCAAAATATTTTTCTACCACATACCTGACTACCTACCTATGGTCATTTGACTAGACCATCGATATCACCTCTAATAGAAATGATATCCTTTAGCCTCTCATGCTCAGAGTAAGGTAACAAGTATCATGAATTTGATGAGTTATTGCTTGGCATTGTTTGCAGCTGGAGGTTTGTGCCAATAACTAAGTTTGTATAATGGTATACAATTTGACCTTGTCTATAATCTTCAAATACATAACCTTTTTTCTTTCGTGTGTGGGAAACCTGTCATTAGAGGAAATTTGGGGTCTAAAATGGGCCTTATAAGAAAACATGCCAACAATAAGTTCTTGTGAGTTGGAATTCAAGAACCAATAGAATTCCAATAAAATGAGTCAACCATAATGGTTGAATTGACATATTTGTCATAAAAAACTACTTTTTTTGTTCGTATTTTTGACATATCTCCCCATGTTTTTACTCAAATTTTGATTGAGAGATCTCGTTGGATGTGAAATTTCATTCTACATCCAATGAGGTCCACATGGAATACTTTTGATGGGCCCCGCTACCCCAAAAACAAGAAATACCTAAAAAATGTGATGATGACATCATCATCACGTTTTTTTAGGTATTTATTGTTTTTGGGGTAGCGAGGTCCATCAAAAGTATGCAGTGTGGGTACTCATTGGATGCGGAATCAAATTCTGCATCCAACGAGATCTATCGATCGAAATTTTAGTAAAAACATAGGGAGATATGTCGAAAATATGAACACAAAAAGTAGTTTTTTTCTTTTTTCCTCCAAAATTAATAAATTCTATTTTATTATTTTAACTATTAGTTTATTAGTTTAACTATTATTTTATTATTTTCCTTAGGAGGCCCATTTTAGACCTCAAAATTCCTCTAATGGTCAAATATTCTCCTTTGATAACCATCAACCCAATTGGAAAATCATTTCCCTCGGAGTCGCTTAATGAGACAATGAGGGTCTGCTTCCCATCCAAGCAACGTGCCAACAAGTAGTCATTGTGCCATTTATTGCCTCTGGGGGAAACCATTGTGTATATGTGTCCTATAAAAAATAAAGTGCAGACCTAGGAGTCAGCTAACTAAACACAACTAGTCATCAACCATTTCAAAGTTATCAACATAATAGTCGAACTTAGTTGTATGAGTTCTGAAATGTGGTCATAGTCATGTGAAATACTCGATTGAACCTTCTCCAACTAGGATAATTATTCATTTATTTGTCGACCAATGGGGAGTGATACATGATCCCAGCTATCAACCCAATATATGGATTCACAGTTGTTCCATTCACCACTGCTACATGGATAACAAAAACAAGAGAGTTTCCTTGTCCACATTTCAACTATAGCATTGTCTGACATTCTAACTGAATATAATGCATGATTTCCTTGGATGGTCTTGCACTCATATAGGTGTGATCGATATACATCGACCACCTCACAAAAATATCTATGTACATGTGATTTTTGATATGATTGGTCTTCCTTCCTTCTCTCTCCCCGCCCCATCGTTGAAGAACACCATGCAACAATGGTCTTTGCATCTCGGATGAGCGAAATAGTTGTGAATTTCATCTCTTGCCTACGTAATGCAGTCTTGATGCATGCACTTGCTCCATCATGTTTCCCTTTTTCGTGTTCGGTCTCAAAATAGTTACAAATATGTGTCACCTTGTGCCTCTTGTGGAGGATACACAACCATTGGAAGACACAATAATTTTTTAATTTCCCTACACAACCATCAGACCAAATCCAATGTTGTTCCATCTGTATATTGTTATCCTCCAGGTAATTGTAGAACAATTGAAAGTTGTGTTGTACAAAATCCAAGTCATGACACCTTTCATCACTTATGTAAAAGTGATACTCCTTCAATATAACCGTTTTCTCTTCAGTACTATCTGCCCCATGTCTATAGGTTATATGGACCATTATGCTGACTTGGTCTGATTGATAATATTGACTCTGAATATTGTTCTGCGGTTGAAGAGTGTAGTTTCCTGCAAAATTGACCACTGATAATATAGTTCCAATAGGAGATGTATCCATGCACGTTCTAAACTGCTCATCTTGCCAATGAGCCACATGGACATGCTTTACATACTGTTGTGTCCTTTCAAAGAATTCCTCCATGAAGTTGCATACCAATACCTGGTAGATCAACAATAAAGATGTACATATCAATAGGTTGTCACATATATGAAGTAGAAATACATGAAGAAAAAAATACTATTCAGGTACTCATTACTAACTTGAGAGGTGACCAATTGTATTTTTTTTCTTTCATTCCCTCCACCGATATCATACGTGAAATATTTGAATGACTACAAGTTCACTTCATGTCTCCCAAGTTCATGCTCATCGGTGACATATATGCATTTGTCCAAAAATTACATTCCACTATACCTTGGGAATGTCCCATCTACGCAAGGCCTTTGATAAAATGTGCAACCTTCTGTCCTTCTACATAAAATGCTATGGATAAAGTCTCTAGATGATGTCATTGGCAATGTAGTTGAGCATTCCTGCACAAGAGTGTTATGCAATACACGCAATATATGTATATATGCGTCATAATAATAACCGTACTCAATGTGATATCGACAACAACATGTGTTACGAGTTGTGTTTATTTTAACATACCATGGTTTGGATTTATCGAAAGATATTTGGCCCAAGTTAAGTTAATTATGTTCATCCCTAAATATCTCATATAATTATGTTTGTGTCATGTCAAGAAAATGTTTAATGTGGGGCTCACGATCCCTTGAACCCCTTCTCAAGTTTAGTACATCTTTTTGGTTGGATGAAGGTCTAGTATTGTCACGCCAAAACTCTTGCACCAATCCCTTTACCGCATCAATGAACTTCATATCAGAGCATGGAAACCTGCCAATGAAGGACGAGGCATTTGTTTGACTAGACTCAAGTTGTTCTCTTCTAGAAAAATACCTACAGAGTGCTTTGATATCCCAGTCCTACAAGTTTGGATGTAGGGTTAAGGAGTCGAAGGGCCTTGGTGCTTTTGTTCACAATTGATTGTGACAACACACGACGAGTTGCATTGTGATCCTTTGAATGTGATTTCTTTCCAATAGTACTAAATGAATCTACTAAACTTTTGACAACATGAGAACTTGGTTTAGAACTGTTTATCATATTTATCCTTAAGTTTTTCCTAACAACAGTGATAGACCTAGATTTTAACAATGATATAAATAATCTACATTTATCTCCATCACATTTAGAATCAAAATTGTTGACAAGTATATGTTGAGAGTGATATGCAATACTACATTTAAACAACGTACCTTCAAACGAACCAATGAGACTTTCATCGATCTGAATACGTTTTGGAGTTCTTCAACATGAAGTTGCTAATGTGAGGTTGGAACTGTACCCTGTACCATATCACCCGGTCGGTCTGGAGTTTGAACATGGGCTTCATGTCCTTCTGTGTCTTCCTGTCGGTAGGGAGGTGGAAATTGGAAATCCTCCTGGGTGGTTTGAACAACATTTTCTTCTTCGAGCATACGTTCAGCATTCAACTTCTCTCTAACTTTGTCACTTGTATACCCACATCCAATTAAATATGCAAAGGTTTCAAGTGGCCTTGATGTGCACCTAAGTTTTTCTCCTTGATCAGTGCCATGCAATGCTCGTTCTTCTATTGATATGGAGACCGAAGGCCCCTCGAGGGAATGCTTTTTTCTTTCTTGATGTGGATTGGTAGGAATAACTGTGACATCCTCAACAACCAGAATTGGTTGAGTGTCCATAGAGCGTCTTCGATTTGTCATGTCATTTCTTTTCTTCTTTCTAATTTCTTCAAGGATTTCATTGGGTATTCTCCTCCTTTCTAATTTTCTTGCTCGATTGCATGAGTTTCCCATCACCACAATGATCAATGGTATATGGTTTCCTTTGTTACCTCCTCAATGGTACTCTTCAATGGGAGACTACCCAAGCTTGGTTTCTTTCTTGCTCAATTGTGCCTAGATACTCAATTTAGGGGGAATATTGGGAAGAATGTTTCCTTTTCTAGCTCCCCAATTGCAAGAAAAAAAATGGGACAGATGCTCTATGGTGCTCCTCAATGGGAAATTCCCAAAGATTGGTTTCTTTCTTACTCAATTGTGTCTACATACTCCACCACAATGACCAAGTTAATGTTTCCTTTGCTAGCTCCTCAATTGCAAGAAAAACAATGGTGGAGATGTTCTATGGTGCTCCTCATTGGGAAATTCCCCAAGCTTGGTTTCTTTCTTGTCAAATGTGTCTACATACTCCACCATAATGACAAAGTTAATGTTGCCTTTGCTAGCTCCTCAAGTGCAAGAAAAACAATAGTTAAGATGCTCTATGGTGCTCCTCAATGGGAAATGCCCCAAGCTTGGTTTCTTTCTTGCTCAATTGTGTCTACATACTCCACCACAACGACAAAGTTAATGTTGCCTTTGCTAGCTCCTCAATTGGAAGAAAAACAATGGTGTAGATTCTCTATGGTGCTCCTCAATGGGAGATTCCCAAAGCTTGGTTTCTTTCTTGCTCAATTAATTCTTTATTTCTTGCTCCTCAATGTATACCATGCTCCAAGAAATACTTAGACACTTGTGATGGAGATGATTGATGTCAAAAACAATTTTGTGTGATAATATGGTGAAGAAGAGAATGTTCATGCACTGTATGCAACCTGAAATTGCACGCGGATTGTCAAACCTGCGTGAAATATGATAGAGTGTTTCTCAGACATGGATTGCTATTGTTTGTACTGAGATAAAACGTGCACGTGTTATTGTTAACAAAAACGGGGGCACTTTTTGACCACATAAAACGAGTGCACGTTTTACTTGAATAGTGCTTAGGAGCATTTAAGAAGGTAGTTGCATGCCTAAGGGATCATTCAATGTTTAAAGGGAATTAACAAGAAATCCCTTAGTCTTTGCGCCTTAACACCCCCCCTCTCTTCAACATAACTATATTGTTTTAAAACTCAAGGGATGTGTGTGTGTGAAAAAGATAGGTTAGGGGGTGTTAGTGGTAAGGGGAGACATAGGGATGTGTATGTGTGTGTGAGAGAGAGATAGGTTAGGGGGTGTTAGTGGTAAGGGGATACATAGGTATGTGTGTGTGTGTGTCAGAGAGATAGGTTAGGGGGTTCTAGTGGTAAGGGGATACATAGGTATGTGTGTGTGTGTGTCAGAGAGATAGGTTAGGGGGTTCTAGTGGTAAGGG
>LPNX010418084.1:352203-412119 GCA_001517045.1 Pseudotsuga menziesii | reverse complement strand
TGTTAGTAAGAGTTAGGGGGAAGAGGGGAGCGGGGTGGGGGGCACAAAATAATAAAATTATTGGTATATATGACAAAAAAAACTCATTGTAGTATTTTAAAACGCGCACCTATTTTTCATCAATACAACGCGCACACGTTATTATTCAATAAAATGCACACTCATGTTTCTTTAATATAATGAGCACGTGTTTTGTTTAAATTAAAAAATGTATGCCCTCCAAATGATAAGGCCGAGCCTCCACCCATGCTTGCATGGCATTCTTATTCCTATGTGTCTGCTTCAAACTTTTCTTCAGATTCAACATGCCTATGCCTTGGAGTATGTTAAACCATGGCTAATTTAGCATCATATCCAAATTTTCAATATGTTCGTGTTTAGCCGTTGGTTACAGTATGCTGCACCACTCCTTTTTTTATGAAATTTTAGAAACAAACATGTTTTTTTTGCATATTCCAAATATTTATTTTTAAACAAGAATACATTTTTTTTCTATATTTCTCTTATTTATCTTCTGTCATCGCTCCTCAACTCAAAAAACACATTGTTATTGTTTCATCCATATTGCTTTCGTTTCTCAACCATTTTGAAAACAAATTGTATGGTGCATTAAAGTACACCAACCTATACATGCTATAAAAAACCCATTTCTAAATAATTGCATTCAGACATTCAAATGCTGCACCCACAATTGACATACCGTTTTCGAGGTTTGATCACTTAGATAATTAAAAATAAATAAAAATATTATTTTTATTATTGGAAAAATAGTCGTGCACTAGTACTATATGTTCTCTATATGTATATCAGTTTTTGTAAGTTTATTCCATCATTTAGTAACTGAAAGGATGCACCCACAAAAACATATATCTTATAATTTGTCCCGAAAATAAAAAGTGCCCGTTAAAAAATATCTAACTTTAGATAGTTAACAACATTTTAAATAGAAAAAAATTATATATTTGGAAACATCATTCAATTTCCTACATTTTTTTGTTTTTTACTCACAAGATTCATTGTGTAAGTGTATCAAAATAACCATGTAAGTTGATGAATGCCAGTTTTTTCAGTTTTCTATTGCATGTAACATGTCAAAAGAGACCCTCATCAGCATGCACACACCCTACAAGTCTCTACCTAACAAATATTCAATGTGGAGCAATGTCTCATCTCCCCCTTGACTAGTATGGATCCACAATGTTTTCAATGTTGTTTGGAGAGGAGTTGTGGAAGCTATGTTAAGCCACTTGTAGTGATGAAAGAAAATCTAAAGCGACCTTGACCTTCAATTCCCAAGCAATCCAACATGTGTTCTAGGATAGTGTGTGTGTCTAGTACTAGTTCAATTCACTATTCCACTCAAAATTTAGGTGATGTAAAACTATTTGGAGCACCTTTAAATGAATGAGAAGTTGAGGTCCAATTCTCAATCGTTGGGATAAATGAAAACATGGCAGAGTTGGAAGAAGCAATAAATGTTCTAGAAGAGTTTTTGGTTCATTTGTTGGTATTTTCCAAATTTCAAGTAGAAATTCATAGTTTCACCACCCTAAACTCTAATGCTTGGTCCTTTAGAGGATATCAAAAAAATACTTAAGTTTAACATTTGCATATTGATTTTATAGCTACCGCTTAGGATGATAATTAATCTATGTTGAAATGTAGTGAATATTTTATTCATTGTTTGATACTCTTAAGATAATATACTAGACAATGTGTTAGTAAATTTTTAAAGCATAAGATACATATTAGACCATTAATCCTAGGCAATGACCTATCAAAGTTTATTTAAGTTTTCAATTTAGCTAAATTTTGTACTATCCATTGATTAGGTCTTTCTGAGACTTTTTTACTCAGTACAAATCAATTGTTTTGATTAAAAAAATACTAATAACCAAATTATCCATATTTACACATACTTCTAAGGTGTTGATTTCTCTCCTTGTTATATTTTTAGTTAATGAAAGGAAATTTGACATGGCTAGCAAAATATTTCCTTATTTCCAAATATATCTTTATTTACTCTCCTAGGATAAAGAAAATTATCAAAACATTATAGGAATACTTCATAAAGTAAGGGGCATTGAAACCTCCAAGAAAATGTGTTTTTCTTTTCAAAATGGTTCCTTATTAAAGGGGTGATAAAAAAATTTCATACTAAGGGATATCTAAAGTTTATTTTTAGGAATGAGTTAGAAAGCTAAATAATAATAGGTCATAAACCAAATGTCAAAGTGATGTCTGAGATTCCCTTGTTTTTTGGACAAGGGACTCTTTCTATGTAAATAATTTATTTGTTTAGTCTTTGAAGTGTACATATCCTATCTTCTCGATTTGAAATATAACCTATGAAGATGAAACACATGTTCTAAGTGTTAGTCTCAATCAATAAATTCCACTTAGGTAATGAAATAGAATGTTAAGACTTTTGGAGCATTGTTATTGATACTAATATGAGTAGTAGCTACCAAAATATTAAGTTAGAAAATTTAAATTTACATATTAAAACATAAATACAATCAAAAAAGGGAATTATGTAATGGACGGTGTTTTGAAAACTGTGAAACATCTAACACGATTTTCTATTTATAGTTTTTCCACTAAATTGAATAATTATCCGAAGTTTTAACACCTCAACCTCTTATTGTGACAATTGATTTTTCAGTTCACAATCTCTGACAAATCTGAACGGTCTCACAGCCCTGACGATCCTGGACCTGCACTCCTCTGACATGCATTCCCTGACCTGCACCTGCTAGATCTGACTCCTTGACAGGTATTTTCCTGGTTTAAGTGTATGCATGCAACACTCCACTTGGAATTGGAGCATCGGAGTGAAACGGTTTAGGTCAGAATTCCACTGCAATGTTGTCGTGCAGCTCTGTCCTGCTGCTACTTTAACCGCTTCTATATTCACTTTCGGTTATGAACACAGCAATCTCATGTAGTCCTCGAATTCTTCCTGGAAAACAAGCCCTGGATCCAGAGCCGCTGTAGCATTGATAAATCCACCACAATAATCGAATGGTGTCACTGGGGTTGGATGGCTGATGTTCGATCCCTGGGCAATAATTGGTTTTCCTTTTTTATCAGTCCTTGATGTTGTAGTAATCATGGCAGAGAATATCATGGATGGGCTCCATGAAGTGTTCAGTTGCTTTATTAGTGCTGCCATGCTGGTACCAGACAACAGTGCGAAATTGTATCCTGTACATGCTAAAATAAGCTCCTTCCGTGCCAAAACAAAGTGTAATTGGTAACTCTCTCTCGTTATATATTGAGGGTATGGATAATATGGATATATACAATTGAGGATGCGATCAATGATGTTGTAGGGACTCCAAGCGGCCCAGATGAGATATCCGGGCGCAAGAATATCAGGCTTCATCACATCTGTTTCTTCATGGTTGCTATTAATGATGTCGGGACGTCTCTATGAGAACAAAGTGAGAATGGGTGCCTCTTGGTTGAACAATTCTTTTCTTCCATCGTTGATTTTTGCTTCTGGACCAAATCTAACAACAATTCCCTCTGGATTTCTCTCTGACTCGGAATTATAGTAATCCATCAAAACCCGAATTGGATAGACGTGCATGCAGCCCACATTAATGTCAAAAAGGAAAACAATTAGCAGACTTCTCTACTGATCTTGAAGATACAAAGCAGATGAAATCCCCTTGGAGGCATTGATCTTGGGAATCATTATCTCGTCAATTGAAAATGGAACTGGCTCTGCCACAAAGTTCCCGTATATGGGATTTTCCACGAGAATGAGACCCAATGCATCCAGGATTTTAGCAGTCTCTTGAATGACAAAAATTTCAGATGTCGAGGTTGTATGAAATCAAATAGACGCACCAAGGCACCTGACTCACCAATGCATGGAAGTTATCAGACCACCGCACTTGCAAAAGAGGTATGACTCTGTCGTCACTGCTTAGGGATACTTAATTATTAATGTTTTATCTTATAATGTAAAGACCATACTTATAAGACTGCAAAATCATTAGAATGTGATCAATTGGTAGACTCGTGGACTACATTGGCTCCTCATGAAGTGCATGCCTCTGCCAATACCACTCTTTAGCACCATTCCAGCTCTGGTTGGTATCAACAATTCATTGAAAGGAATAATCGAAAACGATATCCATATCATTAATGAAACTGATAATGAGATGATGATTAATAGTTTGTCGTTCACAACATCTTTTTATTTTAGTAATGGTTATCCCAAATTCCAATGCAGCTGATTTTTGTAATGTTTATCCAGAAGTTGAGTCATACCCACCACATAATTCTGGTTCCCAATTTCGTGCACCAGACATTATATGGGATGAAGTTAATGAGTACCTTAAAATCCAATGTCACGATCGGAATAATGGAAAATATTGGGAATTTGAGATATGATGAAGTAAAATCTGGCACACCAATCTATATTAATATTAATAAGTAGAAAATCTCTCAGACGTCTTGTCTCCTATCAGAGGAGTAATATTGGTGGGTGATCAACAACAATGCTCATTTATGGGGAATGTCGTGCGTTAATCCTATGACTTACTGTCTTCTTCAACACCGTTTCTAATATATATTATTCTAATACATATTATTCTCAATATGTATAATGCATATTTTATCTTATATTATGTTATTCTATATGTATATTATTCTAACCACATTAAATTAATTAATGTAATTAATGTGTTTGAATACGTCGATAGTATAATGCATATTTTATCTTAATTTACTATGTTATTCTATATATTTTATCTCTATATGTATATTATTCTAACCACATTAAATTAATTAATGTAATTAATGTGTTTGAATACGTCGATAGACGTAAATTTAAGTACATACTATAGGGAAAAACATTAATATAAAAAATATGTGCCTACACATTAATTAATTTAATTAATTTAATGTGGTTGTTGCTAGTAAACGGTTGGCATGTAGGCATATCTTCAAATTATTAGTAGCAATAATATTATAATATTATTTAAATAATTGTAATAAGATTATACTTCATTAAACAAAAATATCTCTTAATGAAGTGATTTGATTTGATTAATTAACAATGTAAAAATTAATTAACAATGTAATTTTAATTAATTACATTATGAATAATTACATTAGGGATATGTTCTTTAATTAAATTACTATATTCAAAGTAATAATGAAATATTATTAATAATTCACAATAATATTATATAGCATTTAACACCTAGGGTTATATTATAATGTCTACTAGACATGAATATTATAGGGAAAAAATTGGTTATATCATAATGTCTACAGGATATGAATATTAAATGTTAGAGGAAAAAATTTCTAGATTATGATAAGTGCAAACATGGACATTTGATTAATTTTCTTGATTCATGGTTAATATTTGACTTAATGAAGATTATGGTTGTACATAAAGGTTTTTTTTCTTGAGATATATTTTGATCATGCTCGAAGAAATTCTAAGATATAAAATAAGAAAATAATGTATTTATAATTCAAAATGAAAAAATCAATTCTAAATCAAAATTATTAATTAATGCTATGAAAATTTAAAGTCTAAAACATTATCTTTTAGAATTTAGTATAGTAATTTAATAAGATATAATATGTTTAATGATAAAAATCATATTTTATGTAAAACAATTTATTTTTCTCATATATATATATATATAGTCATTTGAAGTCACATCTTTTGTTGTCTAGAGTGTGGTTTAAACCATTTCTTTTATAACCATTTCTTTTATCAAACGACTATATATATATCAAGAAAATTCTTAAAGAAATTTTCTAAACATACAAAGACACATTATTATTGTGTGACATTTTGGGCATTATCCCAATGTGACATAGCTCTTGACAAATATCACAATGTGACATAACCCTTCATGAATGTCGCTAATGCAACATAACCTGTGATAAACGTCACAATGCGACATAACCCTTATTAAATGCCCAATATCACATTATTAATGCGTCACATCTTTGGTTGTGGTTATATATACCAACCAAACACTGTAACAAACCATGGATTAACATCGTAATGTGATTTAACCCTTGATAACGTCGCAGTGAAACGTGAACCTTGATAAACATCACAATGCGACATAACATTCTACATTACTATGTAGAATGTGGATGGGTTAAGCCATTTCTTTTGTGAATTTCAATATCCATGAATAAATGTTTCGATCGTTGCGATGAATGACCCAATGCAACAAAACCATTAAGGAATGCACTATTGAGGAATGTCACAATCCAACATAAGTATTGATAAATGTCGTAATATCGAAACATTGTTTGTGTACACAGATGAATTTTTTTCGTTTTTCAAAAGTAAAAGTCTTAACGTGAAAGAAAAAAACATCATTTTGGTCATACTTAACCATGGTTGACTTTGGTGAACCACATGGCCATAGTTCATAATGCAAAAAGAAATTTTCTAAACATCCAAAAACACATTATTAATGTGTCACATCTGGGCCATTATCGCAATGTGACATAACCCTTGACAAATATCAGAATGTGACATAACCCTTAATGAATGTCGCTAATGTAACATAACCTGTGATAAACGTCACAATGTGACATAATGCTTATTAAACGCCCACTATCACATTATTAATATGTCACATATAGGGCATTATCGCAATGTGACATAACCCTTGAAAAATATCACAATGTGACATGACCCTTCATGAATGTCACTAATCTAACATAACCTGTGATAAACGTCACAATGCGACAGAACGCTTATTAAACGCCCTTATCACATTATTAATGTGTCACATCTTTGGTTGTGTTGACATATACCAACCAAACACTGTAACAAACCATGGCTTAACACCATAATGTGATATAACCCTTGATAACGTCGTAGTGAAACGTCGTAGTGAAACGTAAACCTTGATGAACATCACAATGTGACATAAAATTCTACATCACTATGTAGAATGTGGATGGTTTAAATCATTTCTTTTGCCAAATGACTATATATATATATATATCAAAAAAATTCTTAAAGAAATTTTTTAACATCCAAAGACACATTATTAATGTGTGACATCTTGGGCATTATCGCAATGTAACATAACCCTTCATGAATGTCGCTAATGTAACATAACCTGTGATAAACGTCACAATGTGACATAACCCTTATTAAACGCCCAATATCACATTATTAATGTGTCACATCTTTGGTTGTGGTTACATATACCAACCAAACGC
Organism: Pseudotsuga menziesii; assembly: GCA_001517045.1. Lineage (NCBI taxonomy): Eukaryota > Viridiplantae > Streptophyta > Pinopsida > Pinales > Pinaceae > Pseudotsuga > Pseudotsuga menziesii. The sequence goes on along the minus strand of LPNX010418084.1, from coordinate 404,889 downwards.
TGTAACAAACCATGGCTTAACATCGTAATGTGATATAACCCTTGATAACATCGTAGTGAAATGTAAACCTTGATAAACATCACAATGCGACATAACATTCTACATTACTATGTAGAATGTGGATGGTTTAAACCATTTCTTTTGTCAAACGACTATATATATATCAAAAAAATTCTTACAACATGATGACAAATAATGTGACACAACCATTGAGAAATGATGAATTTCAATATCCATGAATAAATGTTTCGATCGTTGCGATGAATGTCATAATGCAACAAAACCATTAAGGAATGCACTATTGAGGAATGTCGCAATCCAACATAAGTATTGATAAATGTTGTAATATCAAAACATTGTTTGTGTACACAGATGAATTTTTTTCGCTTTTCAAAAGTAAAAGTCTTAACGTGACAGAAAAATACATCATTTTGGCCATACTTAACCATGGTTGACTTTGGTGAACCACGTGACCATAGTTGATAATGCAACAAGAAATTTTCTAAACATCCAAAGACACATTATTAATGTGTCACATCTGGGGCATTATCGCAATGTGACATAACCCTTGACAAATATCACAATGTCACATAACCCTTAATGAATGTCACTATGGTAACATAAGTTGTGATAAACGTCACAATGCGACATAACGCTTATTAAATGCCCACTATCACATTATTAATGTGTCACATGTTGGGCATTATCACAATGTGACATAACCCTTGACAAATATCACAATGTGACATAACCCTTCATGAATGTCGCTAATGTAACATAACCTGTGATAAACGTCACAATGCAACATAATGCTTATTAAACCCCCACTATCACATTATTAATGTGTCACATCATGGGTTGTGTTGACATATACCAACCAAACGCTATAACAAACCATGGCTTAACGTCGTAATGTGATATAACCCTTGATAACGTCGTAGTGAAACGTAAACCTTGATAAACATTACAATACGACATAACATTCTACATTACTATGTAGAATCTGGATGGTTTAAACCGTTTCTTTTTTCAAACGAATATATATATATATATATATATATTAATAAAATTCTTAAAGAAATTTTCTAAATATCCAAAGACACATTATTAATGTGGCATATCCTGGGCATTATCGCAAAGTGACATAACCCTTGACAAATATTACAATGTGACATAACCCTTGATGAATGTTGCTAATGTTACACAACCTGTGATAAACGTCACAATGCGACATAATGCTTATTAAACGCCCACTGTCCCATTACTAATGTGTCACGTCTTTGGTTTTGTTGACATATATTAATGAAACACTGTAACAAACCATGGCTTAATATCGTAATGTGATATAACCCTTGATAATGTCACTATGAAATGTAAACCTTGATAAACATCACAATGCGACATAACATTCTACATTACTATGTGGAATGTGGATGGTTTAAACCATTTCTTTTGTCAAACGACTATATATATATACATCAAGAAAATTCTTAAAGAAATTTTCTAAACATCCAAAGACACATAACCCTTGACAAATATCATAATGTGACATAACCCTTGATGAATGTCACTAATGTAACATAACCTGTGATAAACGCCACGATGCGACATAACCCTTATTAAACACCCACTATCACATTATTCATGTGTCACGTCTTTTGTTGTGTTGACATATACCAACCAAACAGTGTAACAAAGCATGTATTAACGTCGTAATATGATATAACCCTTGATAACATTAGAATGCAAAATAATCCATAAATGTTGAATGCCACATTTTCACCCTTTGTCATATTATACATATAACCTTTAAAGAATGCCATGAGATAACCTCTTACTCCAAAATAATATTATATAATTTATTAATGTGCCTAAAACTCCATTTAATGTGATGTTTTGGATCCATCATACAACTAAATTTCAAAGTTTAATTTCAAAAATAATAGAATAAGAAATTGTTCAAAGTGTTTTTCTAACTTAGATTGTATTGTTTATTTCTTCTATTTGGGTCAACAAAATAACAATTATCAAATTAAACAAAATATTTTGTTGTCCGTTAAGTTTATTAAATTTCAAAACTAATAGATTGAAAAATTGCTAAAAGTGTTTTTTTAACCTAAATTGTATTATATTTTTTTCCTCTTCTTATGTTATAAATACTTATTCACACTCTTCTTTCATTTCTTCCTTTATATATATATATTTGAAAAAGTAAAATTTATTATACATATAATATTTTATTTATATAGTAATTATTTTTACTATTTTTACAGAACATGAATATTTCATTTTATATTGTTCAAAGAAAAGATAACTTAATATAACTACTCTTCCTTATGTAGGTTGAATTTATTGTAATAGTACATAATTTCCCATATCTTGAGGGCAGGAATTATGGGAGAGTTTCTTATATGAGGGTTGTTGGCTAGAGGTAAAGACTTTATTATATGAGAGTTGTTCTCTAGAGTTAAATTGAACCAAATGTATTTTTTTGCAATATACACTTGAACTTAGTAGTGATAGTCCTGCTAGAAACTTATACCAGATTTAGTTTCACTATTTTATTAGAGCTTCTTCACGATATATCTCCTAAATGTATTTTATGATGTAATTTAGTTGTAAAACACATACTTTACCATATATCAATATGTTTAACTAAATGTTTTACTCACAAAACTACAAGTATATAAAGACCTTATATTCAAATATATTTTAGTGAAGATATTTAGTTTGTAACAACAAAAACAAGTCTTGATCTTTTAGTGACATATCCTTTATCTAAAATGTTTAAAATTTTATGTAAGTGGTTATCCCTTATCCATAAATATACAAATAATTAAACATATATATTCTTAGACATAACAAAATAGATTAACACCGTCTATCAATAAATCAGCTGTTATATACAATGAGGTATCGATTTTAGTGGAGTAAATCAATAAGCAATAAGCAAGAGTGCACGATTTAACAAGAGTAAACCAACAATGATTGGTAAAAGGAATAAAAGAAGGACACATAATAAGAACAAGGTAATTTTTTTAAAAATGAAAATGTCATATTAAATGACATCTTATATAACTTTAAAACAATATTAAATGACATGTTATATAACTTTAAAAAAACACATTTTTTTTATTGAAAATAATTCATAATTCTCAATTATTATTAATAATTGTGTGAAAATAACCTAATGTTTATATATGGATAATTCTACTAATCAGCTGCTATATACAATTTTGATCGGTCATCTTACTCATCTATGTAGTGGAGTAAATCAATGAGCCAGAGACTCAACAAGAGTACACAAACAATGATTGGTAAAAAGAATAAAAGAACAACTCAGAATAAGAATAAGGTACATCTTTGTGGATTATAAGTATCTTTATTGATTGAAAAGGGCCGATTCCAACTCTGCCACACGGCTGAATTTCTGCTTGGAGTACTTGTTGTGGACAGCCATAAGCATGATGCTCCACAAATTCTGATGAAACTCTACCATCAACTTGGAACATTCTCTATATAGCAAGAGCAAAATGATAACAATGAATGAGAGTAGTAATAGACAAAGGTAAAAGAATATTGAAGTGCAATACTCAAGTGGCAAAAATTAAAAGTTGCAACTCACTGAAGTCGGCCTTCAGTATAGCCAGTGTAGTGTTTCATTGTCCTGTTCCAAGGTGGAAACCTTTTAGCGTCCACTGGCCAGTATATACTGCAGACGCTGCTAGCATAGATGGATGGTATTTCAACATATCATACTCCACAAGGCACAATTCCACTAGCAAGAAAGATATTGTCTCCAACTATAAAATCACAAAAAAGAAAGATATTGTCTCCAGCTAGCTATAAAATCACAGAAAAGAAAGATATTGTCTCCAGCTATAAAATCACAGAAAGATACTATCTCCAGCTATAATATCCATTTACATGTTACAACATAAAATAGGGAAATCTTAGCTTCAACTAAATCTGAATATAGAGATATGTTGGGCATAAAGATATTGTCTCCAGCTAGCTATAAAATCCCAGAAAAGAAAGATACTGTCTGCAGCTATAAAATCACAGAAAGATACCGTCTCCGGCTATAATATTCATTTACATGTTACAACATAAAATAGGGAAATCTTAGCTTCAACTAAATCTGAATATAGAGATATGTTGAGCATAAAGATAACATTGCAGAAATCAAACAAAAAACAAAAAACATAAATATTGAAAATGCAAGATAATGCCTTATAAACATGAAAGAGGTGAGAGTTACATCCTTATCTGCTTGAGATGCTTTGAGGAATCTATTCAAGAAAACATAAGGAGTCGAGACAGATATATTAAATTGCAATGTCTTGAGCATCGAGCTCTCCTTCAATCAAAGGAAAGTTATTATTGATTAGCCAATCTTAGAGTAAACACAATGTTTGCAAGGGAATTATTATTGATTAGCCAAGCTTAAGAGTAAACACAATGTTTGCAAGGGAATTTAGGGAAATGCATTGATAACTTTACATACCAACACTCGTGGCAACAACCATAAGGAAACACCAATTTCCTTTTTTGTTTTATTTATTGCACCAAAGGAAGAGTTGATTCATATGACTTTTATATAACATGAAAATAAAGTTAATCATATGATTTTTATATAATGTGAAAATATTTAATTATAAAGTTTATTTTATTGATGAGTTTTTTTATTAAATGTTTTATATAGAAAATAATTAATTTATTTAATTTTTAAATGATTAAAAATAATTAAACTTAATAAATACATATTTTTAATATGGTGAATTTAGATTTTAAAAAATAGAATAAAACGATTTTATAAATTCAGATTTTAGAAAAAAATAACAAAAATCCAAATCTGCTTCCCTTCATAATCATTAGGAATGACCATCTTCAACATAAAATATATTAATTAAAAACAATATTACAAAATGTATTTATTATCATTTTATTCACTCGCTTAAACATGAAAGTGAAAGTCAACAAAGGAAATTGATAGTCAACAAAGTTAAGTACTAACTCCCCATATGAAATCTATGTCTATCACTTCAGTCATGTTAGACAACATGGATAGACTGCGCAAGTCACTTTACTTTTACCATGGAAATTACTAATTCCTTGCTACATGGAACGCTACCATACCTGCCACCCACCTGCCAATGAGACAAGATAACCTTAGCTAAATGGCCGGAACTGATAAGATAAAATAAGATAAGATTAGAAAGTAGAAAGATAATCTACAACCTGGACACTGGACAAACGAAATTCATGGACCATTCTGGGTCTTGAAATGATCCAACACAGTCTTCTTTATCAATCCCTGACTCCAGAAAACTCCAAGGAATTCGTTAAACGTATGTCCTCTGTATTGATTCGAATGCTCTTCATCAACCATGGATGGTGCAGGAGCAATAAAGGCATCCCCTAAAGGACTGTAAAATGTAGGAATTGATATGTGTGCAGTGGACGCGTTTGTTACAGCCCAATGCTCAACACTCCTCAATCTCCCATTGCTCAACCTTTTTATTTGTTATATTCAAATCCAACGAGAAACACAATAATTATAATTAAAACAATCTGCAAGTTTTACTAAGGAATGAAAATTATCCGCATAGGGTTTACTAACCTGCAATTGATCTCCCAAATTGACAACAAATGCATTAGTTGTAGGTTCTACAGCAACCCACTTTCCATATTTCAGTACTTGCATACCACTTACATCGCCTTGCATTAAAACAGTGATGTTGCTTGCGTCTGAATGGCCTGGTATACCAAGGGTAAGATCTGGATTTGGGTATGGAGGATAGTAATTTATAGCCATCAATTGGTCGTGTTTTCCAAAAATTCTATCCAAGTAATCAGATTCCAGCTCTAGAGCTTCTGAAACGGCTGCCAATAGCCTTAAACACAGTTTACTCATCTCCGTAGAGTACTTGCCAGCAATCTCTTTGTAAAAAAAAATAAAGCATAAGAAAAACAAGTTACAGGACATTTCTGAAGATTTGTATCTAAAGTTTGTTGCGTCGTACCGACCTGTAGGCTGCAAGTTTTTCAGGCCAAGAAGAGATGACTTCCTCTAAAGGATGACAAGGATGCCTAAGATAGTCCTTCCAATCATGGATTTTTTCTTTGCTAACATTGGTGCTTGTAGAAAGCCGAACGAGCTGCCTAGGGTTCTCCGAGTACAAACATGCTCGATCTTCCATGGGCATTTCAAAGAATTCTTTGGCGATTTCCATCATGCTTTTCATGACCGTCTCTGGCACGCAATGGTTCACTATCTGTACTCAACCAGATCAACATTTTGTGGCCAATAAAATATACAGTCACTCAAATATTGAACTTAAAGCTCAGTCATTATATTAATTCCAGTATATAGCCAACTATTACAGAGCCTATATATTTACAGCTATTGCAATCAGCAACTACCTTAATTCCAGTATAAAACCAACTATTAGAGAGCCTATTTACAGCAATTACAGAAAATATTTTACTTTAATTCCAATATAAAACAAACTATTACAGAATTTATCTACAGCAATTGCAAAAGCAATTCCAGGTGCAATAGTCTATAACATGCATATCTTAAGATTACATAATATCCTTATTATAAGGGTATTTGAGTATGAGAAAGAGCCACAACCTGGTCACATGTTAAATGTGAAGGGTTAAGAACAGTAGATTGTTATAAATGTGAAGGTTAAGAACGGTAGATTGTTATTACAATTTATAATTATTTATTTAGAATTTGGAAAGAAATCCATAATATAAATATTGAGAATTTAATTTTTTCGTCTTCTTACAATTTAGATAAAAAAATATTTTAATAAACCATTTAAAAAAATAATTTATATTTTTCTACACTGAATTATAAATCTAAAACATAAAAAATTACATAATTAAGAAAAAATATTTTATAATATTTTATAAATTAACTGAAAATGTAAATTTTAATTTCACAATTTCAAACCCCTGAATAAATATTGATAAAAATTAACTCCCTCAACAATTTGATTTTGTCGCACTCCATTTATTTTATTAATGTAATGAGAGGATAAAGCATAGAAGAAGAGTAATAAGGATGGAGAATTGTTGATAATAAAGAGTCATTGAAGTGGGTACTTGGAAAAAACCATCCTCTTCACATGCCCGTTTGATTTCTTGGACTACCCGTCTTCTGTTATGGCCATCGAGGTCTTGGAGATCCACCACCGGAATGCTCTGAGAATAAGAGACTTCAGACATCTGAGGGCATTCATGGGGCGAAAGGATATACTTATCCTGCACCCGAAGATTGTTAATTCCATTGGACATTAGCTTCTCAATAATACCACTCATACCATCAGGGCTCTGCTTAGCTGAAACTGTAGACGACATCTTTCTTTCTTTTCTTTTCAATAATAAGGCTTAATGCATGGTGCTCTGCAATTAGTTTTCAAGCACACTAAATAGAAAATCCTTATTCCAACAGAGTAAATAGAATATTTGTTTGGTAATTTGATGGTTGAATTGGTCAAGTACAGGACACAACACAGAGTACCAGCCATGAAATAGACAATGGACATGAATATCACAGGATACAGAATATGGGCCACCATATCGCACAGCGTACTGCAAATGTAATACACGCTCAACCTGTACATATCTGTCGTCCTGTCCTTTACAAGATAATCTTTCTCGAAGGGGAACACATAAACTGCTCCAAATAAAGAGGAAGATGTCCAGAAGATGCAAATGTAGAACATCAACCCCACCTGTAATTTATTTAGCCCATTCCAAATCAGTATGAGACAAAATTAATAACAACAAAACTATGAAATATCATGATCTCACCTGATCTCTGACTTGGGCTTCGGTCTCAATCTTGGATTTCCACCACAAAAGACCCAGAAGAATCGCAACTCCAGTGGCTTGAAACAATCACAAGTTATCGAAGTAGTCTCTGTAACGCTCCCTGTATGTCCTCTTTGACAAAACACGAAACAGTTTCATTATCCAATTGCGGGTTATCACCGGTCAAGATTTGAAGCTCCCTGAAACACACACTGGTTCCAACGCACGGTACAGAAACTCAGGAAGATCACCAAGCAGCTTGTATGGATAAAGATCTTTCGGATCCCAGCAGCACGGATGAATGAATGATCCCAGCAGCAAGTAGCTTGAATGCACAGAGACTTATGCACCACCGCCATGATGTTCAACCACGATCTCATAACCAACTCTCGTGTGCAGGACATAAGTCGGTGTAGCTGCCATGGGGTCTAACGGCTGCTGCCATGACGTCTAACTGGTACCATAAGTCGGTGTAGCTGCCAGAGAGGTCTAACTGCTGCTGTCACGGCTTGCTAAACAAAACATAAACGAAACACTAACAAATATAACATTTGCCTTAACGAATCTGACATGCGGCTAGTTAAGCTAGTTAAAAGATCAGACGATTCAAATCATCCCGGCCATACATTTGGCATGTTTTGGTGGATCTTGATGATCCGCTCAAGCAAGTCCATCCCCAAAATATCACATATAAACGCCTATTGACGTAATTACATATCTCTTGATTGTTTGAATTGCTATATGTTTAATTTCAATTTAAGAGTTTAATTATACAAGTTGTTACTGTGCATTCTACAACATGCTCTATAATATTACATCAATACCTCCCAATCCACTGCCAGCTCTGCCGATACAATAAAGTACACTCTCCAATATCATAGTTCCAAATCACAGTGGGCGCAACATTCGTAAAGGAATGTCAATTTATCCAAAACATAATAGTATAGAGTAACACGTAAATTTTCTAATTTACCTTTCTAAAAACATAATAGAATAGAGTAAGACCTAAATTTTCTAATTTACCTTTTTAAATTCGTTTTGAATACTCTTTATAAACGGTCATCCTCTTATTATTCCTTGATTTGAAGGAGTAGCTTTGGAAGTCGGTCTCTCTCTCTTTGGGATGGAAATCCAATCAAGTACGCAAGTGGCATACTCCTTATAAAACTATTATTATGCTTCGATTTGATAATTTCTCAAACTCATTTTTTTTCTTCAGTCTAGCCAGGTATCCCTGTAATACCGGCCAAAGAAACATTTGTAACCTAACTACTTCTCGTAATTATAATCCAAGATTGCTCGTAATTATAATCCCACATGTCGAGGTTTTTCTGTCAGTTTTTCTATAATCGATGCTAGCTTTAATTTCATCTCGCCGGGTTTATTTTGATCAGTATTGCAATAATCAATAACGAAACTGCCTATGGTTTAGATCTATGCAAGCGGTTATGGATTTCTCTATACACCTCTACCTGCTCCTGTCACGCTTTGAATAATATCTTGAGCTTGGCACCTAACAGGATTTGAATGCTATTGTTGTTTTGTCCAGCTTTGTCCATTTCTATGACTCGTGGAGTTGAAACCCAAATGGGTTGGGGCGTCTTGTCAAAAAAATAGTTTCTTCGATCATATAAAAATGACTTTCATTCATATTCATATGAGCTTGGCACCTAACACGATTTGAATGGTCATGTTGTTTTGTCCAGCTTTGCCCATTTTTATGACTGGTGGAGTTGAAACCCAAATGGGTTGGGAAGAATTGTAAAAAAAATTGTTTATTGGATCATACAAAAATGACTTTCATCATATTCATCATGTGTAGAATCAATGAATTTACAACCAAGCCAAAAAATATTAAGAGATTTGCCAACAAAGTCAAATTGATTAATCTTTTTTTTTCATTCAATTGTTAGTGGTTTCTCTCATACTCTAGCTTAGTAAGTTGCAATTATCATCTCTACGTTTTTCCAAAAAGCTAGAACTTTGAAGAGTATATCAATATTAATTTTTTCATCTTCCAATTTTACATTTTTTTTTTCATTCTAACATCCTCAAAGTTTGATAAATGTGCACATGAAAAGGTTGCACTCAAATTAATGCACTCTCAAACCTTTATACAATGACACAGAATATCCATTTCTATTGCCAGTTAATCTTATTAATAATTAACTTTATATGTTGGTAAAGTTTAAACATAAAACTTAAAAATACTAAAATACAATGAAATCATTAATAAATAATAAAGTTGAAATACTAAAATGATCATATAAATCTAAATTTGATTCATAGAATTTTTTTAACATTATTAAAATATCAAAATAAAATGAATATTATTAGCCTAATACCCACAACCCATTAATGAAATGTGTTGCTAAACAACTCAATTTATAAAATTTATGTCAAATTTTAAAATGAATATTTATAACCCAATGCTCATAACCTCTTAATAAAATAAGTTGCTAACCTCACCCAATTTATAAAATTTACAACAAAAATTATAGATAATAAATATCATTTCTTTATAAGAAATTTTATGTTTAATAATACAAATATAATTTTTCATAATTCATAATTTAATCACAAAACTTCTTTACTTCCAAAAATCATAATATTTTTTTTTTATTCACACTAGAAAAATATAATAATTAAAAATTTAATATTTTCATTCAAATGATATTAATTATCAAAACTATAACAAAAGTTTTATTTTTACTTTTATTAATTTACATTAAAAATATATATACTTAAAACTTTTATATTTTTATTAAATTAATATTAATTAAATATTTTTATATATAAAACATAAAAACATTGCTCATTTAAGAAAAACAAGATTGCAATTTCACAAAATGTACCTAATAAACACAATTTTATTTATCATTTCACAAAAACAAAATTGCAATCTCACAAAATTCATCTAATAAAAATAATTTTATAATTCATAAGAAACTCAACTGTTTTTATTATTCATTATTGACTCAAGGAGTACAATAATGATTAAAAACCCAAACCTTAAATTTTTACACTATTAGCTTCCAAATGTGCCAATAATTGAGACCTCAAAGTTTGAGATTGTTTTGATTGAGACATATTCAACGTTTGAGATTTCTTATCATCTCTTCAACAAAATATATAATATACTATTATTATTATTGGCAACCCTACCACATTATGATTATCATAATATACCAAAATATTAGGTAACACTAGAAGCAGTAAGAGTGCATGTACAGTGTCTCCGTGATGTGATTACATCAAAGCTTTCATTCCTAGATGGGAAGCCAAACTCTGGCCAAGTCCCTTGTCACACTGCCCATCCAGATTACAATAAACGTCATTAAATAACGAGAAAGTGTGGTTTACTGCCATGCATTCAATCTTTAACTTATCATATAATCATTTAAACAATTATAAATATCAAACCATACCTGAGCCCAGTATGATAGCCAGATGCTCCTGATCTCTGGGGTTACTTTAGGATCAGAGACCACATTTGCGAAACGTTTGATGAATCTCTCTTGTCTACAACACCAACATTTTCAAGTTGTTTGTTTTATTATTAAAGGATTATAGAGTTTATCAAATGTGTGCACAAATAGCAATGTAAGTTCCTACCTGTCCCGTGGCCATGATCGGAAGAGATCCCCCGGCTGTTTGAAGTTATTTTCTTTCGGAATGACGGTCTGTGAAAGAAATTCCCCAAGATTTATCATGGCTTCTAAACCACATAAACTTATATTCTAAGCTTCTAACCACATACAAAAGCTTTGTATACGATATGCAAAGTACCTTAATCCTCCGATCATTGATAACATCTGTAGAAATTGGCACTTTTTCAGAAGGCCGAACTGTATCAAATCGTGACGGGAAGTAATCCACCTACACACAACGGGTTCATATATTTTCGGTCAGTGTCTGCGTATCCTTTTAAACAGTATTGTAATGCTTGCTCTGGCTAAGAAAAATGAATATAGTACACTCAAAAGTTTAGAAGTCTAGATTACTGTCAAATATTATGCTTTTTTTATTTACTACAAAATAGTGTGATGGCAATAAAGATGAGTAGTAGGGTTATTGACGATGATATACTTCCTCATCTCTATGAACAAAGTTCATGTAACCGTCACGATGGTTGTTATAACGAGGACACTTGGGTGCATTCACAGGAATTTGCATGTAATTTGGGCCAAGCCTGTGGCGTTGTGTGTCCGCATATGCAAACGTTCGAGTCTGAAACATTTTGTCGTTGGTATAGTATATGCCAGGAACGATGGCACCCGGATTGAATGCTAACATCTCATTCTCATTGAAGAAGTTGTCAATGTTCTTGTTCAATACCAACCGACCCACATGCTACACAACAACACAATCCCCAAAAGATCCATAAAACACAAATTAGCCATTAACCAATTGTGTGTCTTTTCTGTAGACGCCTAGGGAAACAAAGGGTTTTCACGCATTAACAAGAATACCTGCAAGGGAAACAGATCCTCAGGCCAAATCTTAGTATCATCAAGCGGATCGAAGTCAAACTTATCCTCATCTGCTGGATTCATAGTCTGGATATAGAGCTTCCATTCAGGGTAGTTCCCTGAAGCTATGGCATCAGTTAAATCTTTGGTAGCGTGGCTGTGATTGCTACCTCCCACAATCACAGCTTCCTCATCAAGCAAAAACTTCAATCCACATGTAGGTTTCCAATGAAACTTACAGTAGGTTTCTCTACCTTCTTTGGTGATCAGCTGCATTCAAAAATAAAAGCATGAAGAGTTTATTGCTTGCTATATATGAAAGAAACACACACAAGTCATTCACTCAACATAGAAATGAAGCATAGATAATTAGACCATGATTCATAGAAAAAGGAAGGCTGGCCTTAAATGTGTGGACGCCATAGCCATCCATGTGGCGGTAGTCAGAAGGGATTCCCCAGTCATCGAACCAGTACAGGAATGTAAGACAGCTCTCCGGAAGGTGAGACATGAAATCCAGATAGCGCCACGGTTCTTGAATGTGTGTCTTGGGGTTGGGCTTCAGAGCTCTAATAACATCCGGAAACTAGTCCATCCAAAACACCCACTAAATTAGCACTTGGACTCGTTTTCTAGTCATTAATAAGAGCTTCCTAGTAAACGCAAATGTGATTGGAAAGACAAAATTATAGAAGGGTGAGAATTGATATGCAGAAAAGAATTTACCTGGATCGCATCACGAGTGAAGAAAACGGGAATATTATTACCAACTATGTCGAAGTTTCCTTCTCTCGTGTAAAACTTGACAGCGAAACCCCTGGGGTCTCTGAGAGTCTCAGGACTCCCACGTTCGTGTATGACAGTCGAAAACCTGACAATCACAGGGGTCTGAACACCAGGCGCCCTCAAGAAATCTGCACAGGTCAGATTGTTGACATCGTGGGTCACCTCGAAAAAACCCTTTGCAGACGCCCCTCTCGCGTGTACGACTCTCTCAGGAATTCGTTCTCTGTCAAAGGCTGCAAACTTCTCGATCAAATGGTAATCTTCAAGCAGAACCGGACCTGCACCATGGTATAAAATCATTTGTAAGACGAAGCATAAGATCATAAATTATATACTTGTCAACACTTTTGATTCTCCAGTATGTACGTACTTAATTCAACTTGTGATAAGTTATAACAGATGATTATTATACAAATACACTGCCATTAATATCAAGTTGCTTAAAATTTAAATGTCTAAAGATACATCATTAAATAAACTGGAACTCCTGCATTAAATATGGGTTAAGCTAGATACACTCTAATCAAATCTGTCTGTCTTTTGAGGTGCAGGGTTATAAAAGCCATGTAAGCCAATCTTTAACTGAAATGAAATTGTGTTCGTATATGAATGTTGGGCATATTACCTCGCGGTCCAACGGTTAAGGAAGATTTATTATTCCAGACCGGTGCTCCCTGGTTGGTCGTCAAATAGGGTGAATTGTGAGCGCTTGATGGTCGATGCTGTCAAAGGTAGAGCCAAACCGGAAATAAATTATAAAAAAAACAACTCATCAGGCAACGAGAGACATCTAGTAACAAGCAAATATAAAGGCCTCTAGCCTAATTTAATAATTAAATAAACACATCACTTCAATATGCATCCAACGGTACGTATTGGTACATTTAATGCGTGAACATTACCTACTACCAGTTAGCGTTTTCTAAGGTAAGGCAAGTTTGGGAGGGCACTTGGATATTGTCATCCAAAGGTTCTACCACACTTACCTCAGCTAACCAGGATTCTAATCCACAAATGAATCTGTTGATCATAATCTTAAGGTAGCAACAGTAAATGCATTGTTACAGAGTATATATAAATATTAGCCAAAAACCTAACATAAAAATACATATAATAGTCCATCTAATTTTCATAATCTTATAACAACAACATTAAATTTAGCACTGCAAAATGAACATAATACAAACAAACATAAGTATAAAGGTACAGTCCCAACATCCGGCAGTGGCACTAAAGAAAAGCAATGGAGAGAGAATGTCCTGTACCCTGTAAGGATCCATGCTGAAACAGGAGCAAGACTGAAGAATGAAACAGGAGTAAGACTCAAGAATGAAAAATGGAAAAAAGTGCGATACGCAGATCCGCCACCCTTGTTGAACGAAACGGGATTCTTCAGGGTCTTATAAGCAGGTAGGGAGGTTCAATAATTTTGAGGCGGCCGGGATAATCTGCATAGACGACACGGAAATCTTATCAGAGGGAGACGGTTTAGATAAGATCCAGAGGTAATGGGTAGGGATTGTACGTAAGTTTGGGTGTCAGTTTGCTACTCGTTCCTGCCCACGTGCTCAGTATTCAACGACTCCAAAGACAAATTGTGCAGAGAGTCTGTAGGCGGCAACCAATATGCACCCCGCATGCTGCGGGGGCTCTGACAACTATAATTCTCCGTGTGCATCTTATTTGTGGTCAAGATCTTTCCGGCTACAGTCGGGTGACGGATGTCATGGATACCATATACCATGAGGCTTGAGCCTGTAGCATGGTCAAGTTCTTTCCCTCTGTGTGATTGCATTGTTTGGCCAGTCGATTTTAACTCGAAGCTCACACTTATAAGAAGTGTGTTTCCAATGTTTGGCAGCGCAGAAGTATGTTTACATTGCAGCGCAGAAGTGTGTTTACATTGTTTGGCCATGCCAGCCATGATTTAGCACTTCTGAAATTGTTGAGCAGGTATGCTTTTGTGGTTTTATTTTCTCTATTTGTTTAACCCTAAAGCCAACGAATGGAAAGACTGCCGGGGATCACAAAGTCTCTGAGTAATTGCTCTGTTCGACAGAAAAGCAGTTGAAGTAGGCGATATCTGCGATTTCGATTCCTGAGCTTTGGGTACCATACCATATATTGGGCACAGAGGAAGAAATAAGTGCAATGGGGTTGTTGGATAAACTGTGGGACGATACTCTGGCAGGCCCTCGCCCTGAGAATTGCTTGGATAGACTCAGGAAAAATGGTAGCACTAATTCTGCCATGGCAAACCCCTCCACTCAAGGATTTTATCTTATATCTCTTGTAATTTGATCAAGTTTCTGTGAAATTTAAAATAGAATAGCATAGATGTATAAAGCATAGAAGCATATTAACTCAAAGATTTTGAGATATATATGTATAGGTTCCATTTAAAGCAGTAAAGCGCCTGGAATCGTGTAGCCCCACTAACGTATACCCTCTAATTGAGAGAATGGGATTAGTACTAATATTCAATAGATACCGTTTAAGTGATGGCTGATCTTGAACAACTCCCTCTGGATCTGGCTTTTCATATTTGTTGGCAATTTAATGGCTTAGAATTCTGTTGTGTGAATTTCATGGATTTGTTTTGACAGAGATTGAAGAGGGTTTAAGAAGGTTGAGGGAGGGGACGCAGGTCGAGTGCAGAGTTTCAGCAATTGAATGATGAGGCGAGACAAGTAACGCAGAGTATCACCATTGTTAAGCCTCCTGGTTATCTTCGTTCACTTTCTATGGATAGTCCGTCATCCCCGGCAGCCTCAAGCCCTTTGATTTCCTCTTCTTCTTGTAAGCAAACTTGATCTAACTTTCTATCGGTTTCTGCACTGTGGCATCAATGGATTTCTCGGACACTGCAGTTATGATTATTGGATTTGGAATATTGTGTAACAGTGACACTACGAGAACTAGAGAATGCATGGCGAAATAAGAAGAAGAATAACGTCCTTGCTGGTGATGAGAAAGGGGATTTGAGAAATCCCCAGGAGCAGAACCCAAAAGCCCTACCGTGTATGACTGGTTAGTGTTTCATTTAATCTCAGATCCTGTATATAATAATTATCTGTAATCTCAAATTATACTAGTCTTTGTTTTTGTTTTTGTGTTGGTAACGATCATATAAGAAAGGGTAATTCTGTACGGATGATTGATATTACAAATTGTAGCATTGTAGCGTAGTCTTTACCTCATTGAAGAGATGACTGACTGGAGTATTCATTTTCTGCCTGTGGTGGGGTGCTTTGAAAATGACGAAAAGCTTCAAAAGTGAATACAAATATAATTTTGTACAGAGCGTTTGTTAGTGTAGGGTTTTATAAAGTTTAGTTTAAAGTTTGTTAGTGTAAACTTGTTTAGTTTAAAGTTTGTAAACATGTTTAGTTTAAAGCTTGTTAGTGTAGGTTTTTATGTGCAGGGAAATCAGAAATTTATAGCATATGAAATTTTTGGACCATTGGTTCCAGCACAATAAGGTGCTCATCTAAATGTAAATTACCTTACATAATTATATGTAGATTATTTAAATATATTTTTTAAATATAAAATATATTTAAAAATACAATATTTTAAATGATGAAATAGAATGTCTTTTTATTATTAAACATGTATTAAATTATTTATTGCATTAATTATTGTCTTTTACAGCTTATGGGGTAGACCTTGTCAAGTAAGATAACACTATCAAAATAGTTTAGAAAATAAATTCATATTAGCTTGTAAAATAAACAATTAAAACCAAATAAAAAAATAATTAAAAAATCCATGTACATTGCATTAAAAATAAAAAGTAAAACCAACATAAATAAACTCAAACTTACCCCTAAATTTTTCATGTAAAAGAGTTAAAATAAAAAATATTCACACTTCAAGAAATTGGATATGCTTACTAAATAGATCTATGCTAGTAGATAATTACATATCTATTATTTGATATAATTACATGTAAGTAGAATTTGCACCTAGAGGTGCAAAGGAATACTTATATGTGTACTACTCAAGACATTCATGACTAAATACATTAATGATAAATTTTATTATTGATCCTTTTTTGTTTGGATTTATTGACTTTCGGAATAAATTTTAACTTGTTTTCCAATCCGTCTTTCTTGATTGTGATTTCCACTTTCCGAAATCACGAAGCGGAAATCCATTTTTGGAGGTTTGTCGAAGTTTGTTTTACGCTTTGTAATTTCCAATGTTCGGATCCTGGAAGTCCTATAATTTTCAATATGGAAATGTTCCTTTCTCGAATTCAATTTTCCAATATCCGGGTTCAAAGGGTTTTATGATGTTCGCGATTTCTGGAAGTCGAAAAACTCACAAGTTTGTTGGTCGAATGTTTACTTCGTGATTTGTGAAAAACTGGAAAAATTAAGTTTTGTTAAAGTCGTTTGGTGTTTTCCCGATTTCCGATTTTCGACTGTTCGCTTATCGGATATCGACAATATTCCTTTCAATTTATGATTTATCTACTTTCTCAATTTTCGAGTATCGGAAACTGAAAATTTTACTTTAGATATTATTCAAGGTTTCGTTCCCGATTTCCAATTTGCAATACGTCGGATCTCGAAAACTGGAATTGTAATTTTTGTTTGGATCTCAGAAATATTTTTGTCTGCTTTATCGATTCCCGATTTTCGATATTTCGGATCTCGGAAACCAAAAACACCACATATTTTTCGACTGAATGTTTGTTTCCCGATCTTCGATTCCTGATTTCGCAAATCGAAAATCCGAAACGATGAAAAGTAAATCTTGTCAAATATTATATCCTATCTTGTCGCCTTGATCTCGTCCGTCTATTCATACAAAATCTACGATCCAAAGTCTTTTGGCCGTTTGAGTTGAGTTTTTAAAGATTCCAACTTATGATTAGTTTTTGCCATTGTTACTCATGCTCTTTTACTCTGCTTAGGGTTTTTTTACTGTGCATTTCCTCTCTGTCCCAGCGCTTGGACTCGTGACTTTTTGAGCGTTTGCACCTGTAAGGTTTTACCCCTTGACCGTTTTAGACATGGTTGCTAAAATTCAATCAAAGAAGGCATCTTCCACGACAAGAAATACGAGATCTAAAACGGCTCTTCAAGAGAAGAAAAACAAAGATCCCAATGCCGGTGTTTTCATTGACACTAGTGAGCATGAGTCTGACACCTCATATATGGGCTGGTCTAGAATTTATGTTATTTTTTACAATGATGAATTTTCCTTTGTTGCTCATGGCCAACCTGCCTACCTCCAGATACACAATTCTTAGGTCCATTGCGTTGCTGCCAAACCTCCATTTATGCCTTACACAAGCCCTGTTAAGTGGGCATTGGACCATGTCAACCCTAAGCAATGAATTTTTCATGATATTGATAATATCTCTATTGCTTTGTTCCATCTAGATGTATTTGATAGGTCTTACGCTTTGGAAATCCCCAAGCAGCTTCTCTCATCGAAATTTTTTGTCGAAATCCATGCCAAATTCAAATACGAAGAAGTGGTGAAATGTTGGCTGGAAGACCCAACACTAGTCATCCCCATTTCACTTCCGGCATATCCAATATCTTGGTTCAGAGAGCCATTTTTCGTTGTTGGTCGCCATGTTTTACAGGTTCTATGGCTTACCGAACTGTTCCTCATTCAAAGCACAATGGGTCCCTATGGCGAACCATATCCTGCTTACAGGTGACTCCTTCAGCTGAGCGCAAATTCTGTCATGCAATTTGCGGGATGAAATTGAAAAATATGAGAAAACCCCAAGCAACCAGAAACCATCTTTCTAAATGTCAGGGTTCGTAATGGATTCATTCTATGCATATACTTCTTTCTCCACCCTAATTTGGAGTTGGAGCAATAAATATCCACCCGTTCATATATATTGCGCTGATATGTGGGACGACAATTTCGTCCCTCATGTTTATGAGTTATGTGACCTATTTATTGGGTCAACATACTTCAAAATTTTCAAAGTTGATGCTCATACATTCTCTCAAAGCACTAGGGAACTGATTTCAGTGTATGGAGACTGGTATGTAGGAGAATTTTTCTCTTACATAAGGATTTTAGGAAGAAATATAGTCCACTTTCTTCCCAGAATAGTTCTAGGTCGAAAGGTGCTTCAAGAATTCACCTATCACACTGTCATTGATGGGTTTTTCCCCAAGTTGGACAAACATAAGAAGAAGTCCTGGCCAAAATTTCTTGTGAATATTGGCAACCTTACGCTACAATATTATGTTCATGCATCCTTGGTGGGAAAGGATATTTATGTTATGAGATTGGGGAAGGCATCCGAAAGAATGCATGAGCTAGTTGCATATTTGGATAATGTCTTTGCTCGTGAGCACATCAAATTTCAATACGTTCATGAAAACGATCCCAATAATTCCATGTTTCGAGGAGCTACCAATTTTCAAGAGGAAATCGGTAAAATCACTGATCCAGACACCAAGTCCGATCTGTACCAGTATCAAAAGGATCTTATGATAAGAAATCTTCGAGAAAGAGGAGATAAAATCAAAATAAAACAAGATATTGAAAAGGAGAAGACAGAAGAAGAAGCGCGGGAACATGAAGCAAGCTCTGTTGCTTCTCTTGCTGTTCAACCCAAGGACAAGGGAAAAGGTGTCCTTAAAGGCCCATCCAACCCCTCTCTTACCACAATGGAAGATACACTACAAAAAGAAGCAGAACTCAAAAGAAATCTTGAAACTAAGGCAGATATGACTGAAGTACAGCCTAAAAGACATAATATTTAAGCAGGTTTTGAACAGGCTCAACTGCGAGAAGCACCCACAAAAGAAAATCCCACTCCTTCGATCCCAATTGGAAAGAAAGAGTAGACACTTGTACAAGACCCTTCTGCACCAAAGGTAATCTCTTTATCTTCAGCTCAGATTGAGATTCATGATACAGACATGGAAGAAGACCTTGAGGCTATTATGACCACCCTTTTGTCACCCATGCCTAATATCCAAAGCTTTTCGAGTACGTTAGGTTCATCATATTCCCAGGGTTTTTTTTATAGTGCATTTCCTCTCTGTCCCAGTGCCCGAACTCGTGACTTTTTGAGCGTTTGCACCTGTAATGTTTTACCCCTTGATCATTTTTTACGGTAAATTTGAACTCACGTCGTTTTTAGACATGGTTGCTAAAATTCAATTAGAGAAGGCATTTTCCATGACAAGGAATATGAGATCTAAAACGGATCTTCAAGAGAAAAAAACAGAGATCCCAATGCCGGTGTTTTCATTGACACCAGTGAGCATGTGTCTAACACCTCATATATGGAATGGTCCAAAATTTATGTTATTTTTTACAATGATGAATTTTCCTCTGTTGCTCATGGCCAACCTGCCTACCTCCAGATACACAATTCTCAGCTCCATTGTGTTACTGCCAGACCTCCATTTATGCCTTACATAGGCCCTATTAAGTGGGAATTGGACCACGTCAACCCTAAGCAACGAATGTTTCATGATATTGATAATGTCTCTATTGCTTTGTTCCATCCAGATGTGTTTTCTAGGGCTTATGCTTTGGAAACCCCCAAGCAAATTCTCTATTCGAAATTTTTCATTGAAATCCATGCCAAATTTAAATATGAATAAGTGGTGAAATATTGGCTGGAAGACCCAACACTAGTCATCCCCATTTCACTTTCGGCATATCCAATATCTTGGTTCAGAGAGCCCTTTTCATTGTTGGTCGACATGTTTTACAGGTTATATGGCTTACCGAACTATTCCTCATTCAAAGCGCAATGGATCCCTATGGTGAACCATATCCTGCTTACAGGTGACTCCTTCAGCTAGGCGCAAATTCTGCCATGCAATTTGTGGGATGAAATTGAAAAATATGAGAAAACTCTGAGCAACCAGAAACCATCTTTCTAAATGTCAGGGTTCGTAATGGATTCATTCTGTGCATCTACTTCTTTCTGGGCCCTAAATTGGAATTGGAGCAACAAATATCCACCCGTTCATATACATTAGACTGATATGTGGGACAACAATTTCATCCATTAAGTTTATTAGCTCTATGACCTATTTCTTGGGTCAATGTACTTCAAAATTTTCAAAGTTGACGCTCCTGCATTCTCTCGAAGCACTAGGGAACTGATTTCAGTGTATGGCGACTGCTATGTAGGAGAATTTTTCTCTTACATAAGCATTTTGGGAAGAAATATAGTCCACTTGCTTCCCAAAATAGTTCCATACCAAATGGTGCTTCAAGAATTCACCTATCACACTGTCATTGATGGGTTTTTCCCCAAGTTGGACAAACATAAGAAGAAGGCCTGGCCAAAATTTCTTGTGAATCTTGGAAACCTTACGCTACAAAATCATGTTCATGCGTCCTTGGTGGGAAAGGAGATTTCTGTTATGATATTGGGGAAGGAATCCAAAAGAATGCATGACCTAGTGGCATATTTGGATAATGTCTTTGCTCATGAGCATGTCAAATTTCAATACATTCATGAAAACGATCCCGATAATTCCATGTTTCGAGGAGCTACGAATTTTCAGGAGGCAATTAGTAAAATCATTGATCCAGACACCAAGTCCCATCTGTACTAGTATCAAAAGGATATTAAGATAAGAAATCTTCGAGAAAGAGGAGATAAAATCAAAATAAAACAAGATCTTGAAAAGGAGAAGACAGAGGAAGAAGCATGGGAACATGAAGCAAGCTCTGTTGCTACTCTTGTTGTTCAACCCAAGGACAAGGGAAAAGGTGTCCTTGAAAGCCCATCCAACCCCTCTCTTACCACAATGGAAGATACACTGCAGAAAGGGGAAAAACTCAAAAGAAATCTTGAAACTGAGGTAGAGATGACTAAAGTATAGCCTAAAAGACATAAGATTTAAGCAGGTTTTGAATAGGCTCAACTACGAGAAGCACCCACAAAAGAAAATCCCACGCCTTCGATCCCAATTGGAAAGAAAGAGTAGACACTTGTACAAGAACCTTCTGCACAAAAGGTAATCTCTTTATCTTCATATCATATTGAGATTCATGATATGGATGTGGAAGAAGACCTTGAGGCTATTATGACTACCCTTTTGTCATCCATGCCTAATATCCAAAGCTTTCCCAGTATGTTAGGTTCATCATATTCCAAGGATTATTTTTTCGAGGTAAATTTCTCATCAATAACAGGAGATATTATTAGCATTCCTACCATTTCAGTTAACTCACCTATTCATACTTCTCCTACATCCCAAATTCCCCAGTTTTTTCAGGAGGACATTCCTTCTACCACTATAACTCTTCCTCAAAAGGAATATTTTCCTATATCTGGTTATTTTACATCACTCACCTTTACCTCTGCTTCTACTCCTATGAATATTTCCCCCCTCGGCATAGACATTCCTTTAAACCAAACCCAAATAGATCCCCTGGTTACCATCCACCACCAGACCATTTCATCATCAGAAGTTATGGAAAATTTTGGAGAACTTTGCAGTGGTATCCATGGGAAAATATTATTGGAGTAAAAAGGATAAAGTTGTGGTTAAAAGGGTAGCCAAGAGAGCCAGAGAAGGATCATCCAAACATTTACTTTCCCTTAGTCGGGTCATTTGGAAGACAGACACAAGTGATATTCAGCCAGGGGCACTGGACACAGCAGCTGCCATGGGAGTTTTCACTAGAGCTAATTTTGGCTCAGTTTCACAATTAAGTTTGGATCTTGGTGAAAAAGAGAAGGAATTGCAAAAGGACAAACGGGACTTGGCAAAAGTAGAACAGAGGCATGAACAAGAAATCATCCAGTTGAAACGAGAACATGAAGATAGAGTACAACAATGGAAAAACAAAGCTAAACAACTCAAGCACCAGCTTGGGAATGCAGACATTTTGAATCAGCAACAACTAGAGAAAATTTCTCTCATCAATCAATAGCTAAAAGATGCCCATCTAGCCTCAAAATCCTCTTGTTTTGTGGATCTTACACCTGAGGATTTCAAATAGGTACTCTGTAAAGTACACCAAGAATTTCGACAAGCCGTGATAGATTAGTATACTTGTGTTGATGACATGCAAGGGTTGTACGATAAGTTTACCAAACATTCTAAAACCCTTGAGGAACACCATGATCGGATGATAGCAGCATCCACTGCTTTAGAGCAAGTAATAGGTTGGAAAAATCATATTAAGGAAAGAGCTTATGGCTTTCCAATCTTAGATAAGTTACAGGTGAAAACAACTGAAGTTTTCATTGAGACATGGGAGGGTATATTTGATTTAGTTGAATCTCTAATCAATGCAGGACAAATGGTTTGTGAACATAGGTGGTCAGATTCAAAGAATTTGCTAACCTATTTGAGTTTACCTGTTTTGGATCTTATCAGTGAGGCACCTTTGCCTAATCTTCATTTGGAACAAGTGGAAAAGTAGTTTGATGATACCAAAGAGTTGATCCAACAAATCAGTCAGCTCACGGTGCAAGAAATAGAAAAATGGATCGAAGCTCCCCATGCTTCGATAGGTCGGATACAACTGTTCATCAAAGAATGGAAGAAAATAAGAGAGGGCGAGATTTTCTCCCTAATTTTCAAGACCAAAATTCAGTTGAGGAATACTCATTTTCAGGAAGTTGATGACATTGTGGACCTCTTTTCCAAGTGGTGTTCCACCCTTGGCTAAACCTAGAAACTATTTGATTGTGCAATCCCATGTTTTGGGAATATTTTCTTTTCTAGTAAGCTTGTAATCTTATTTAAAGAGGGATAGACATTATGTTATTTGGGCTACCTTGTACTTCAGAATTCTACCCATGCGACTGTGATGGGCAAAGAAATTTCTATCATGAATTTGGGAGAGGCACCCAAGAGGATGCATGACCCAAAATCTTATCTTGTCAACTTCTTTGCACAAATTGCAAAGAACAATGTTTCTTGGACTTATTATGTAAGTTCAAGAAACATTGTTCTTTGCAATTTGTGTGTCTTTAACACTTGGGACATTGTTCTTTGCAATTTTATTTGTTAAGTTGGTCTAAACTAAGTTGAAAGAAGTAATCTTGATTTGCATGTTTGCACATTAATTGGTTGTTTTCTTTCATTTGTTATATCCTGCAATAGTTTTATCTTGAAATCATTACTCATCGTGTTTAAGTGTCCTTATACAGTTAGTTAGTAGTCATTTATTTTTCAATATTTTTCATTTTATCCTCAAAGTAACTTCTGATTTCCGGAGCCCGACATCAGAAAGCGGAAGTCAGAATTGCGGAAAAGGCTAAAGCCGAAAGTTAAGTTTTTCGATTCTGGAATTTTGCATTGAAGGGCGGATATGCGGAAAGCAAAAATAGGGAATACATAAAGTTTTATTACGAAGTTGTAACTTCTGATTTCCGTGTTTCGCACTGCGGAAAGCTGAAGTCGAGAATGACAAATATGTATGTTTAATTTGTAAATTTGTTTGCAATAATTTTTTCATTCTTAATTGTAATCATTGTTTCTTCTTGATTATATTACACTGTTTATAGATTAGTTTTTAAATACCAACTTGTCATTTGTTTGCAATAATTTTTTCATTCTTAATTGTAATCATTTTTTCTTCTTGATTATATTACACTATTTATAGATTAATTTTTAAATATATAATTTAATATTTAAACAGATCCTGTATTGCAGATTTTCATATTTTTTATTAAAATCTTATTTAAAAATTGCAATAATTGCATTTTCTCTCCAGTTATTTTTCTTCTTCCTGCAAATCGTACCAATTTAGTGTTTAAGTGTCCTTAAAAAGTTAGTTAGGAATCACTTATTTTTCAATATTTTTCTGTTTATCATCAAAGTAACTTCAGAAATCGGAAGTAGAGAATGTCAAAACATGGCATCTGAAGAGTATCAAATCTGAGGAATTACAAGAGGTAAATTTTTCAATTTTTTATTTTTATTTTTATTTTTATTTATGAAAGAGTAGAAGCATGGGAACATAACCAGCAAAGGTCAAATTCTTGAAATCAATTTTATTCTCTCTCTGCTTTGCATTGGGATTTTTTTTCTAAGGTTGGTTCTAATGGAATAATAACTACTTTGTTTGAAAATATATTTACTAAGCAATATTTTGAAATGTAGGTAAATAAATAACAAGAAAAGAAAACAAGAATTATATAATTACATAACAAAACCAAAAATTGCAAAAATAAAAATCAAAGTTTTGATTTTCCCATTCCCCAATAGGGAAAGCCGAAATCGGGAAATAAGATAAGAAAATATGAGACAAAGACTTTTCTGATTTCCACATTCCACACTATGGAAAGCGGAAGTTGGAAATACATAAATTTTTATTACGAACTTATAACTTTTGATTTCCGTGTTCCACACTATGGAAGGCGGAATTCAAGAACCATGAATAAGTATGTTTAATTCATAACTTTGTTTGCAATAATTTTTTCATTCTTAATTGTAATCAGATCCAATAAGGAAACCCTATGTTTTCCAATAAGGAACACCTTATGTTCCAATTTACGATTCCCCGATTTCTTATTTCTGACATTTGGATTTCGAAAATATTATGTTTTCCAATAAAGAAGACCCTATGTTCCGATTTTCGATTCTTCAATTTTCGATTTGCGACATTTTGGATCTCGAAATTTTTGTATTTTGTTCAAGTCGTTTGGTGTTTCAGGCTTTATTTTGTCTATTTGTATTCTTTCTGCGTAACTTCTACTTCTGTGAAGTCCATCCTTATTTTAAACTTGCTCTGCGTTCTTTTTCATTGGTCTACCTCTAAAATTGGCTAATATTTTGGCCTCTAAATTGGTACAATTTGTGTAGATTGATTTTAGATGGGAGTGCTTTATACACAATGACAATGTTGGACAAGCTAAAGAAGAACAAAATGCCTCAATAATCAATATTTTCATAATACAAGCAAGGTAGCAAACAAGATATGAAATGACAAAATGTGAAATTGCTCATTCCTTGATATTCCAAACTTTGAAGCACCAGTTACAAGTCAAAATGTTGGATAAGCCCCAACAATGTAGCAACATTAAATTATTTGTTTAGGCGCAGATATTTTTTTCATATTTTCTCATATTTGCAATTGGCTGAAGTCCACCTAGTTGTTTCTCTGGATTAGAATTGGCAACATTTTCACTCACCAATTCCACGTCACTCCAGAAACTATAGGTTCCATTTAAAGTTGTAAAGCACCTGGAAATGTGTAGCCCCACTAACGTATACCCTCTAATTGAGAGAATGGGGTTAGTACTAATATTCAATAGATATTGTTTAAGTGATGGCTGGTCTTGAACAACTCCCTGTGGATCTGGATTTTCATATTTGTTGGCAATTTAATGGCGTAGAATTCTATTGTGTGAATTTCATGGATTTGTTTTGACAGAGATTGAAGAGGGTTTAAGAAGGTTGAGGGAGGGGACGCAGGTCGAGTGCAGAGTTTCAGCAATTGAATGATGAGACGAGACAAGTAACGTAGAGTATCACCAATGTTAATCCTCCTGGTTATCTTCATTCACTTTCTATGGATAGTCCAGGGATGTTCGTTCAATTTCTATGGATAGTCCGTCATCCCCGGCAGCCTCAAGCCCTTTGATTTCCTCTTCTTTTTGTAAGCAAACTTGATCTAACTTTCTATCGGTTTCTGCACTGTGGCATCAATGGATTTCTCGGACACTGCAGTTAAATGATTATTGGATTTGGAATATTGTGTAACAATGACACTATGAGAACTAGAGAATGCATGGTGAAATAAGAAGAAGAATAACATCCTTGGTGGTGATGAGAAAGGGGATTTGAGAAATCCCCAAGAGCAGAACCTAAAAGCCCTATCGTTTATGACTGTTTAGTGTTTCATTTAATCTCAGATCCTATATATAATAATTATATGTAATCTCAAATTATACTAGTCTTTGTTTTTGTTTTTGTGTTGGGAACGATCATACAAGAAAGGGTAATTCTGTACGAATGATTGATATTACAAATTGTAGCATTGCAGCGTAGTCATTACCTCATTGAAGAGATGGCTGGATGGAGTATTCATTTTCTGCCTGTGGGGGGGTGCTTTGAAAATGACGAAAATCTTCTAAAGTGAATGCAAGCGTTTGTTAGTGTAGGTTTTTATAAAGTTTAGTTTAAAGTTTGTTAGTGTAAACTTGTTTAGTTTAAAGTTTGTAAACATGTTTAGTTTAAAGTTTGTTAGTGTAGGTTTTTATGTGTAGGGAAATCAGAAATTTATAGCATATGAAATTTTTGGACCATTGGTTATAGCACAATAAGGTGCTCATCTAAATGTAAATTACCTTACATAATTATATGTAGATTATTTAAATATATTTTCTAAATATAAAATATATTTAAATATACAATATTTTTAATGACTAAGAATGTCTTTTTATTATTAAACATGTATTAAATTATTTATTGCATTCATAGTAATGAGGTGCTTTACAGCTTAGTATGGGGTAGACCTTGTCAAGTAAGATAACACTATCAAAATAGTTAAGAAAATAAATTCATATTAGCTTGTAAAATAAACAATTAAAACCAAATAAAAAAATAATTAAAAAATCCATGTACAGTGCATTAAAAATAAAAATTAAAACCAACATAAATCCACTCAAACTTATCCCTAAATTTTTCTAAACATGTAAAAGAGTTAAAATAAAAAATATTCACACTTCAAGAAATTGCATATGCTTACTAAATAGATCTATGCTAGTAGATAATTACATATATATTATTTGATAAAATTACATGTAACTAGCATTTGTACCTAGAGGTGCACAAGAATGCTTATATGTGTACTACTAACTAGACTTACAACTGAGTTTTTACCTCAAGAAATTCATGACTAAATACATTAATGATAAGTTCCATTATTGATATTTTTTTTTTGATTTATTGACTTTCGGGATAAATTTTAACTTGTTTTCCAACCCGTCTTTCTTGATTGCGATTTTTGCTTTCCGAAATCGGGAAGCAGAAATCCATTTTTGGAGGTTCATCAAAGTTCGTTTTACGCTTTGTAATTTCCAATGTTCGGATACTGGAATTCCTATAATTTTCAATATGGAAATGTTCCTTTCTCAAACTCCAATTTCTGATATCTAGGTTCAAATGGTTTTATGATGTTCGCAATTTCCGATTTTGGATCGCGGAAGTTGAAAAACTCACAAGTTTTTTGGTCGAATGTTTACTTCGTGATTTGCAAAAACCAGAAAAATTAAGTTTTGTTAAAGTTGTTTGGTGTTTTCCCGATTTCTGTTTTTCGACTGTTCGCTTATCGGATATCGACAATATTTTTTTCGATTTATGATTTATCTACTTTCTCGATTTTCGAGTATTGGAAACTAGAAATTTTACTTTAGATATTATTGAAGGTTTCATTCCCAATTTCCAATTTGTGATACGTCGGATCTCGAAAACTGGAATTGTCATTTTTTTCCGAATCTTAGAAACATTTTTGTTTGCTTTATCGATTCCCGATTTTCGATATTCCGGATCTCGGAAACTGGAAACACCACATATTTTTTGACCGAATGTTTGTTTCCCGATCTTAAATTCCCGTTTTCGCAAATCGAAAATTCGAAATGATGAAAAGAAAATCTTGTCAAATCTTATATCATATCTTGTCTCCTTGATCTCGTCCATCTATTCATGTGAAA
The DNA here is from genome assembly GCA_001517045.1 of Pseudotsuga menziesii. NCBI lineage: Eukaryota > Viridiplantae > Streptophyta > Pinopsida > Pinales > Pinaceae > Pseudotsuga > Pseudotsuga menziesii. The sequence continues at coordinate 376,164 of LPNX010418084.1, read as the reverse complement.
TCTACGGTCCAGAGTCTTTTGGCCGTTTGAGTTAGGTTTTTAAAGATTTGAACTTACGATTCATTTTTACCATTGTCACTCATGCTCTTTTACTCTACTCAGGGTTTTTTTTACTGTGCATTTCCTCTCTGTCCCAGTGCCTGGACTCATGAATTTTTGAGCGTTTGCATCTATAATTCTTTACCCCTTGACCAGTTTTTATGGTAAATTTGAACTCACGTCGTTTTTAGACATGGTTGCTAAAATTCAATCAGAGAATGCATCTGCCATGACAAGGAATACGAGATCTAAAACGGATCTTCAAGAGAAAAAAATAGAGATCCCAATGCCGATGTTTTCATTGACACCAGTGAGCATGTGTTTGACACCTCATATATGGACTAGTCCAAAATTTATGTTATTTTTGACAATGATGAATTTTCCTCTGTTACTAATGGCCAACCTTCCTACCTCCAGATACGCAATTCTCAGCTCCATTGTGTTGCTGCCAGACCTCCATTTACGCCTTACATAGGCCCTGTTAAGTGGGAATTGGACCACGTCAACCCTAAGCAACGAATGTTTCATGATATTGATAATGTCTCTATTGCTTTGTTCCATCCAGATGTGTTTTCTAGGGATAACGCTTTGGAAACCCCCAAGTAGCTTCTCTCGTTGAAATGTTTCATCAAAATCCATGCCAAATTCAAATACGAAGAAGTGGTGAAATGTTGGCTGGAAGACCCAACACTAGTCATCCCCATTTCACTTCCAGCATATCCAATATCTTGGTTCAGAGAGCCTTTTTCATCGTTGGTCGGCATGTTTTACAGGTTATATGGCTTACCGAACTATTCCTCATTCAAAGCGCAATGGGTTCTATGGCGAACCATATCCTTCTTACAGGTGACTCCTTCAGCTGGGCACAAATTCTGTCATGAAATTTGCGGGATGAAATTGAAAAATATGAGAAAACCCCGAGCAACTGGAAACCATCTTTATAAATGTCAGGGTTCATAATGGATTCATTCTGTGCATCTACTTCTTTCCGAGCCCGAAATTGGAATTGGATCGACAAATATCCACCCATTCATATATATTTTGCTGATATGTGGGACGACAATTTTATCCGTCGAGTTTATGAGCTCTGTGACCTATTTCTCAGGTCAATATACTTCAAAATTTTCAAAGCTGATGCTCCTAAATTCTCTTGAAGCATTAGGTAATTGATTTCAGTGTATGGCGACTGGTATGTGGAGAATTTTTCTCTTACATAAGGATTTTGGGCATAAATATAGTCCACTTGCTTCCCAGAATAGTTCCATACCGAATGGTTCTTCAAGAATTCACCTATCACACTGTCATTGATGGGTTTTTCCCCAAGTTGGACAAACATAAGAAGAAGGCCTGGCCAAAATTTCCTGTGAATCTTGGCAACCTTACGCTACAAAATCCTGTTCATGTGTCCATGGTGGGAAAGGAGATTTCTGTTATGAGATTGGGGAAGGCATCCAAAAGAATGCATGACCTAGTGGCATATTTGGATAATGTCTTTTCTCATGAGCACATCAAATTTCAATACGTTCATGAAAACAATCCCGATGATTCCATGTTTCGAGGATCTACCAATTTTCAGGAGGCAATCGGTAAAATCACTGATCCAAACACCAAGTCCCATTTGTACTAGTATCAAAAGGATCTTAAGATAAGAAATATTCGAGAAAGAGGAGATAAAATCAAAATAAAACAAGATCTTGAAAAGGAGAAGATAGAAGAAGAAGCGCGGGAACATGAAGCAAGATATGTTGCTTCTCTTGATGTTCAACCCAAGGACAAGGGAAAAGGTGTCCTTGAAGGCCCATCCAACTCCTCTCTTACCAAAATGGAAGATACACTGCAGAAAGGGTAAGAACTCAAAATAAATATTGAAAGTGAGGCAGAGATGACTGAAGTACAGCCTAAAAGACATAATATTTAAGCAGTTTTTGAACAGGCTCAACTGCAAGAAGGACCCACAAAAGAATATCCCATGCCTTCGATCCCAATTGGAAATAAATATTAGACACTTGTACAAGAACCTTCTGCATAAACTGTAATCTCTTTATCTTCAGCTCAAATTGAGATTCATGATACGAACGTGGAAGAAGACCTCGAGGCTGTTATGACTACCCTTTTGTCATCCATGCCTAATATCCAAAGCTTTCCCAATATGTTAAGTTCATCATATTCCTAGGATTATTTTTCCGAGGTAAATTTCTCATCAATAATGGGAGATACTATTAGCATGCCTACCATTTCATTTAACTCACCTATTCATACTTCTCCTACATCCAAAATTCCCCAGTTTTTTTAGGAGGATATTCCTTCTGCCACTGTGACTCTTCCTCAAAAGCAAGATTTTCCTATATCTGGTTCTTTTACCATCGCTCACCTTTACCTTTGCTTCTATTCCTATGAATATTTCCCCCCTCAGCATAGACATTCCCTTAAACCAAACCCAAACAAATCCCCTGGTTACCATCCACCACCGGACCATTTCATCATCAAAAGTTATGGAAAATTTTGGAGAACATTGTAGTGGTATCCATGGGCAAATATTATTGGAGTAAAAAGTATAAAGTTGTGGTTAAAAAGGGTAGCCAAGAGAGCCAGAGAAGGCTCATCCAAACATCTACTTTCCCTTGGTCAGGTCATTTGGAAGATAGACACAAGTGATATTTAGCAAGGGGCAGTGGACACAGTAGCTGCCATGGGATTTTTCGCTAGAGCTAATTTTGGCTCAGTTTCACAATTAAGTTTGGATCTTGGTGAAAAAGATAAGGAATTGCAGAAGGCCAAACAGGACTTAGTAGAAGGAGAACAAAGGCATGAACAAGAAATCGGCCAGTTGAAACGAGAACATGAAGACAGAGTACAACAATGCTAAAAACAAAGCTGAACAGCTCAAGCACCAGCTTGGGAATGTAGATGTTCTGAATCATCAATAAGCAGAGAAAATTGCTCTCATCAATCAACATCTAAAAGATACCCATCTAGCCTCAAAAGCCTCTTGTTTTGTGGATCTTACACCTGAGGATTTCAAACAGGTACTTTGTAAAGTACACCAAGAATTCCAACAGGATGTGATAGATTAGTATACTTCTTTTGATGAGATGCAAGGGTTGTACAAAAATTTTACCAAGCATTCTGAAACCCTTGAGGATCACCATGATCGGATGATAGCAACGACCACTGCTTTAGAGCAAGTAATAGGTTGGAAAAATGATATTAAGGAAAGAGCTGATGGCTTGCCAATCTTAGATAAGTTACAGGTGAAAACAACCGAAGTTTTCATTGAGACATGGGAGGGTATCTTCGATTTAGTTGAAGATCTAGTCAATGCAGGACAAATGGTTTGTGAACATAGGTGGTCAAATTCAAAGAATTTGCTAACCTATTTGAGTTTACCTGTTCTGGATCCTATCAATGAGGCACCTTTGCCTAATCTTCATTTGGAACAAGTGGAAAATTAGTTTGATGATACCAAAGAGTTGATCCAACTAAATCAGTCAGCTCATGATACAAGAAATCGAAAACTTGGATCAAAGCTCCCCATGCTTCGATAGGTCGGATACAACTGTTCGTCAAAGAATGGAAGAAAATAAGAGAGGATGAGATTTTCTCCCTAATTTGCAAGAGCGAAATTTAGTTGAGGAATATTCATTTTTAGGAAGTCGATGACATTGTGGACCTATTTTCCAAGTGGTGTTCCACCCTTGGCCAAACCTAGAAACTATTTGATTGTGTAATCCCATGTTTTGGGAATATTTTCTTTTCTTCTAAGCTTGTAATCTTATTTAAAGAGGGGTAGACATTGTGTTATTCGGGATGCCTTGTACTTCAGAATTCTACCCATGCAACTGTGCTAGGAAAAGAAATTTCTATCATGAATTTGGGAGAGGCACTCGAGAGGATGCAGGACCCAAAATCTTATCTTTCCAACTTCTTTGCACAAATTGCAAAGAACAATTTTTCTCTAACTTATTGTGTAAGTTCAAGAAACATTGTTCTTTGCAATTTGTGTGTCTTTAACACTTTGGACATTGTTCTTTGCGATTTTATTTGTTAAGTTGGTCTAAACTAAGTTGAAAGAAGTAATCTTGATTTACATGTTTGGACACTAATTGGTTGTTTTCTTTCATTTGTTATATCCTGCAATAGTTCTATCTTAAAATCATTACTCATCGTGTTTAAATGTCCTTATACAGTTAGTTAGTAGTCATTTATTTTTCAATATTTTTCATTTTATCCTCAAAGTAACTTTTGATTTCCGGAGCCCGACGTCGGGAAGCAGAAGTCGGAATTGCAGAAAAGGATAAAGTCGAAAGTTAAGTTTTCCAATTCTGGAATTTTGCATTGAAGGGTGGAAATGCGGAAAGAAAAAATCGGGAATACATAAAGTTTTATTACAAAGTTGTAACTTCCGATTTCCTTGTTTCGCACTGCGGAAAACAGAAGTCAGGAATGATGAATATGTATGTTTAATTTGTAAATTAGTTTGCAATAATTTTTCCATTCTTAATTGTGATCATTGTTTCTTCTTGATTATATTACATTGTTTATAGATTAGTTTTTAAATACCAACTTGTCATTTGTTTGCAATAATTTTTTCATTCTTAATTGTAATCATTTTTCTTCTTGATTATATTACACTATTTATAGATTAATTTTTAAATATATAATTTAATATTTAAACAAATCCTATATTGCAGATTTTCATATTTTTTTATTAAAATCTTGTTTAAAAATTGCAATAATTGCATTTTCTCTCCGATTATTTTTCTTCTTCTTGCAAATCGCACCAATTTAGTGTTTAAGCGTCCTTAAATTTTTAGTTAGGAATCACTTATTTTTGAATATTTTTATGTATATCATCAAAGTAACTTCAGAAATCGGAAGTAGAGAATGTCAAAACATGGCATCTGCAGAGTATCAAATCTGAGGAATTACAAGAGGTAAATTTTTTTATTTTATTTTTATTTGTATTTATGAAAGAGTAGTTCTGCATGGGAACATAACCAACAAAGTTCAAATTCTTGAAATCCATTTTATTCTCTCTCTACTTTCCATTGGGATTTTTTTCTAAAACTGGTTCTAATGGAATAAGAACTACTTTGTTTGAAAATATATTTACTAAGCAATATTTTGAAATGTAGGTAAATAAATAACAAAAAAAGAAAACAAGAATTATATAATTACATAACAAAACCAAAAATTGCAAAAATAAAAACCAAAGTTTCGATTTCCCCATTCTGCAATAGGGAAAGCCGAAATCGGGAAATAAGATAATAATAAAAAAAATATGAGACAAAGACTTTTCCAATTTACGCATTCCACAATATGGAAAGTAGAAGTCAGAAATACATAAAGTTTTATTACGAACTTGTAACTTCTGATTTCTGTGTTCTGCACTATGGAAGGCGGAATTCAGGAACCATGAATAAGTATGTTTAATTCATAACTTTGTTTGCAATAATGTTTTCATTCTTAATTGTAATTAGATCCAATAAGGAAACCCTATGTTTTCCAATAAGGAACACCTTATGTTCCGATTTACGATTCCCCGATTTCTGATTTCTGACATTTGGATTTCGGAAATCTTATGTTTTCCAATAAAGAAGACCCTATGTTCCGATTTCTGATTCTTCAATTTTCAATTTGCGACATTTTGGAACTCGAAAGTTTTGTATTTTGTTCAAGTCATTTGGTGTTTCAGGATTTATTTTGTCTGTTTGTATTCTTTTCACATAACTTCTTCTTCTGGTAAGTCCATCCTTATTTTAAACTCGCTCTACGTTCTTTTTTATCGATCTGCCTCTAAATTTGGTGAATATTTTGGCCTTTAAATTGGTACAATTTGTGGAGATTGTTGTTAGACGGGAGTGCTTTATACACAATGGCAATGTTGGACAAGCTAAAAAAGAACAAAATGCCTCAATAATATTTATTTTCATAATACAAGCAAGGTAGAAAACAAGAGATGAAATGACAAAATGTGAAATTGCTCAATCCTTGATATTCCAAACTCTAAAGCACCAGTTACAAGTCAAAATGTTGGATAAGCCCCAAAAATGTAGCAACATTAAATTATTTGTTTAGGCCCAAATAGTTTTTTCATCTTTTCTCATATCTGCAATTGGCTGTAGTCGACCTAGTTATTTCTCTGGATTAGAATTGGCAACATTTTCACTCACCAATCCCACGTCACTCCAAAAACTATAGCCCCTTCATTGACAGTAGGACTCTGAATTTATCTTCCATTCTCCTCCCATTCCGACCTTTGATATCACCATGTTGGGAATTATTTCTTTTGGCATCCATGAGAGGGGAAATAATGGCTCTCACAGGTCGAGTTTTTATGCACATAAAAAACCACAAATAAGGTCCAAATGATATTTTCCCCAGTAGGAGGCCCTATTTATTGACTAAGTATTACAAAATGTTATTATGAATTTGGGATTCTCATGATGTATTATATGTATATCTTGGGATTAATGTGATCCGTGTATAATTTCCTTATCTCTTGGAGGACGCGAAAGGTCACTTTAACATACTGAAATATCTTGACGTCATCATAATGCTGCCCCTTTTTTCTATAAGGTCATCATATTAATCCCAGAAGTGACCGTCTACCTCACTTGTTATCAACATCAAGTTATCTCATAGTGTGTGGACTTGACATTTGTCACCTCATCGATCCCTTCTTATGATGGTATGGATATGCCCTTGTTTTGAGCACCCATGCTTCTGTACCATACTGTGTATAAACCCTATACTAATATTATGTTGCTTAATCATTATAGAGATCGTCATTATCACATGCCCCAAACAACAAATATTTTGATTTCGGGATGCGGTCTATGCCATCCATTTTAATTTATCTTAAACCTTTATTTCCAACAGCATCCTTGGATATATAAATGTTGTTCTTCGTAGATTTATATATAATGAAAATTTAGCAATGAGGTTTTTAAATGTAATAATCCAATGTGATATTATAATATAATGAAAATTTTATGTTTATTCTATGTTATGTTATGTTTATGCTATTTCTTTATAGCATTAGCAATCGGCTTCTTGACTAAGCTGCTTTTTCTCGACTCTTGTTGATAGTCGTCTCGCTTGTTATCATGCCCAACATTAATGAAGCGCGTCATCAATTGAGTTTTAATGTTGGGATTATAGTTTACTCGGTGATCATGTCCATCATGAAAAGTGATGGGTAATCCCTTTTGTCCCTTTCCATTTCCTCCGAGACTACATTAATAAGTCCCTGTCGATGAATTTCTGTCAACACGTATCAACTTCAATGGAGGACATCGTCGCTACTTAGATAAGGCAGGATTTGACCCGACTGTCATTTTGTTTGCTAGTTACAGTGCAATTTCGCTTGGTCAAGGACTGGAAGTGGTAAATCAATCTTTTCTCCCCATTAATGGTTGTCATGCCTCCTGTTTGTTTTAGCATGGTCATGAAGCCTTCTCCCTCATTCCGTTGGGATATTTCTTGGCTAAGTGCTCGAGTATGGATTTTTTTTATTATTGTTCTCTTCTGGTTCAGGTTGTTCCACTATGCTCTAATCTGGGGGCACTTTTTTTCTTCCCATATTTTGTTGAAAAAATCGTCCTATCTGCCTTTGTTGGGTTTTGTTCTGCATCTGAAGCATCATACGATGTCCAAGCAGTGTGGCATGTCTCATTGTGTTGGGAGTGGTTGCAGTCGTGCATAATGGGGGGTGCACCAGACAAAGGTAGATAGTTATGCCAATGATATTTCTCTATAGGTTCTCTCTTGTTGCTGCTGCAACCACCCCCAAAAAAAATTATGTTTTAGGGCCCCCCTTTTTTGAAATTCTAGCTTTCAAGCCTTAAAAGTCTACCTTTATAAGCCAAGATTTTATTCATAATTTAGTTTTTCTATTTGCAAGTTGTTTTTGTTAAAAGAAAACCTTTTTTTTTCCACCCGATGTATCGGTTTGTTAAAAGAAAAACTCTTTATTTCCATTCGATGTATCGGATGAACTCATGGATTTTACCCGGCGTACCGAAAGAGTTGTTTGTCAGCTTACCAAACCTTTATTTCTTGAATTCTTTCCGAAATACTCATGAGAGTTTGTCGACTCATCAGATGAACTCTTGTCTATGGTATCAATGATATCGAAGAACAATTTTTGATGCCTTCCAGATGGTTTTCAGTAGTCTTTCAGATGCACCGAATCAGCTTGTTGATTTATTTTTCAATGCTTGCAAAAGAGTCTTACATTCTTACCCACTCGTAGTTGCAGATGTTTATTCCTAAGTCCTCTATAGAGTCTATTTTTAATTCCTTTACCAACGCTTCGAATGCGTAAGCTGATGTGCAATCGATAGCCTTTCTAAAGAGTCTCTTGATGTCGGTGCGGATAGATAGTTGGTTACTTTACTAATGAAATATTCAAGTCATCACCCCGTCTCGGGAAGATCAATATGTACCTGCCCAAAGAGCATCGGATCCTTTCCGATATTTCACCCGAAGCCTTCGTTTCCTCTCTTGGGATCATTTTCGACGCATTTCCTTTTGGCGCCAACAAGGTTTTTCACCCGAGGGTCATTTATTACCTGTCGGTGTTTGTTGGTTAAATCCCGTAGTGGAGTGCGTTACAGTTATTATTGGTTGTTTGAGTCAGTGTTTTCCTATGTGAAGCTGTCAACTATTGAGCGGATCTAGTCAACTGGGATCGCACCTATTCCAGCTCGTTTCAGTAGCCATGTAGAATCTCAACCCAATGCTTGTTTTGATGCTTGATGGGAGGTTGTGATAGCTTGGTAGGGTTAGGTTTTTTTAACCATTGTGTGGTGATTATTTTGAACTCAAGGTCAAATATTTTTGTTTGTATTCCCCTTGAATGACGAAACCTTGCTCATTTCGCTTCTGGTTAGTGAGGGCCGTCGGTTTTCCTACCTGCCCCAAGTCGTTTTTCACCCATCCCTCACAATGAGAGTTTCTCTATCAGCAGTTTGCAGTAGGAGGACTGTGCAGAGACGATCGTTTTGTCGTATGAACCACTTCTTCATTTCACCAATGCGAGGGTGGGGGGATTAAGGTCATTAGATGGGTTAGAATAGGGGTTTTAATTGATTGTCGTTTTTTATTTCAAGCTGCGGGAGGAATTTTTCATTCTGAGTGAAATCCCTGACTATCCGTTTAGGTTTTTCTTCCCGGTATTCACATATTTTCTTTTTTTCCCGGTCTATGGTGTTAAGGTTACTCTGCCTAGGGATATGCATTGCCACAAGAAAATCCTTAGTGCCCTTGAAATGGATTTTACTTGCTTGTGAACCGTATCTAGTCTTTTTCCTGAAAAAGCATTAAGCATGTTGTTTAAATTCTCACTTCAATACTGCATGGTTTAGGGAGGGAATACAAGACTTGTTGAGATGTATCGTGATGATATATGGTAAAGCTTTCTGATTAAAACATGGATTTTCATTTTTCTAGTTATATGCAGTGGAAAACTTATCAGTTACAGTTATATGCATTTGAAATGAATCTAATACATTGTTTTATGTTTTAAATAGCCTCATCATCTATATAACACTATGCCTTGGAAAGGAAAGAAGAAGGCTCAAGCCACGGAGAATGATCCAGAAGCGGAGGTCATAACGGGAGTAGAAATCACATATGAAGATACCAAGGCTATTACTAGAAGTGAACCTAAGTACAGATGGGGGCATATCTACCAAATGATCTAAGAATGGAGCATCCTAGATGCGGGGTTAGAGTATTTTCCAATAGATGCAAACATAGAAAGGTCATCTATTATGAAGGTTTCCACACAACCAAAACTCTTTCCGTGTGCAGAAGTGATCGGTTGGATCCTCCCAAAGGCAGACGTAACCAAGATGATTCTGTCAAATGTGGATGGACAAGGTTTTTCCGATTATAGCCTGGCTCATGTAGCTCAATCCTGCAAGCTTCCCGCTCCCCATATTTATCTAAAAGAAAAGTGATTAAAAGAGCTCAACCTTGATATTTTGGACAATGTCCAAAGAATGATGGTCCCCTGGAATCAGTTTTGTACAAGGCCTACTAGGGAATATGAAGCCGCAAACCTTTTCACCCCCTATAGGATTTTAACTTTAATATTGAACAGGATTTTTGGCCAAGCGAATGGAAAATATTACAAGATAAGATGGGTGCCAATGATTTTTTTTGGCCACCCAAGATACCATTTTCAACTGGGCTGATATAATATCCAACAGATTGTCCTCATGTATAAGCGTAGCGCTTGGAGGTATCTCACAAAAGAAGTCATATTTCTATATGATCTCTTTTCTGATTGATTGCATTTTGTGCATTCAGCAGTTCCCAGCACTGAATTACTAGTGGGATAAACCAAAACCCATGTTTATTCTACATACCAGTTGTTTTGGGCACATAAATACTTCAGCCATTATAAGAGTATCTATGAAGATTTCATAATGCCACTGTACAAATTAATCTTCCTTACCAAATGCAACTGCATGTCTGAGGAAGCATTGTAGATTGTAGAAGATTAAATATACCTAACAAAAGAAGGTCTATACCTAAGGATGTTTTGCGGAACTAGGGCTCCTTCTCTTTTACCAAGATACGACATGGACTATGTGGTTCATAAAGAAGTGGTGAGGTAGTTTTACATTGACGGGATTGGTAACTTCCTATTTGATCAGAAGAAGTATGTGTACACACCACTCCTGTTCTATATAGGTAGTTATAAGTTCTCCAAGGTGAAAAGTGCACCCGATTTTGTAAAGGAGTTAGAATACTTCCACTTTGGAGAAATAATCTTTCATACAAATGATTCAGAAAACAAGGTTGCTAACTATTGTGCAGCAGCAGGGGTACATTTTGAGTACACAAATTATTGGGATAAAAATGAAGAAATATTATGCAATGCCTGTAATATGATAGCTCTAAGAAAAATATTCAAGCAAAAGATAAAAACTGTAGGCAGCAAGGGAAGCAGTAGTAAAGCTATTGATCAACAAAAGAAACAAGAAGAAGAAGCTACGAAAAAGAGAGGAGAAGAAGCCCTCAAACTATTGCAAGAAGTGGAGCAGCGGTTAGTAAATGAGGAACAAAAAAAGAAACAAGAGGAAGAAGCGGAGAAAATGCAGAAAGAGGTTGAAAGGTTAAGACTGGAAGCAGCTAACTGAGAAAGAGACCAAGCAGAGAAAGCAACTGAAGAGCTTTGGAAAAAGGAGAAGGAGGAACTAGATCGTGCCAATCTTGAGTAGACTCAGTCTCATGATGATCTGTTAGAGTCATGTGTCCTATCTAGTAGCACAGCTATAGAAGATCCAGCTCCGACATTAGAGTTTGGGTTAATTCCTTTCATCCCATCTCAAGAGCAAGTGGTAGCTGATTTCAATACAATTTTCTATGACATAAATAAGAAATGAATTGTCATGAGGACCGAGAAGGGGGTGGACACCAGGAAGAAGCAAGGAATTATGGTAACTAAGAAAATAGTCGTTCATGGGACTGACAAGGACCCTATATTCCTTGCAAGGGCAGGTGTAGCCTCAGCCCTTGCAAATGTAGATAATGTGGATAAAATAGTGGATGATTTGGAACAATGTAAGAAGAAGGTATCTCAAGTGAAGGAAACTTTAAAGAAGGAAATAGGTGAAGGACAAAGCCTGAAAAGGAAACATGAAGGAAGTCTTAGTGAGCTAGAGAAATTGAGAGAGGCAAGCCAAATTTTTCAATCTGACAAGGATGCCCTGGTATTATCAGTAAATATCATTGAAGGAGAAAAGAATGATCTTGAGAAGCAAGTTGCAGAAGTAGAACAGAAAGGAGATGCAACAAATAAAAAGGTGGAAGAGATAGAATCTCAGAACAATTTGCTAAAAGAGAAACAAGTAGATATTACCCCTTTTAGGAATCAAGCATCGGTGCTACAAAAGGGAATACAAAATATTTTGTTGAGGATAGTAGGGGAGATGTACAGAATTAAACAAATTGAGGCTAGGTTGAAAGAGCTAGCACTCAGCTCATAAGAATTCTAGAATAGGTTAGCAGAGGTGGTTGAACTTATGAAGAACCAGCTAGCATGGATAGGATCCAACCTAACATTTCCAGCAAATATTCCTCAGAAAACTATGGGGTGTATGAAGATGGAAGTGGCCATATTGAATTCTGGGTGTAAAGCAGCAGTCAAATTAAACACAGTTATTGATAGACCTATTGAAAAGTGCATTGAATTCTACAAAGACATGTGTTTTGTGCATAATCGATGCATGATTTTAGCAGACACCGAGGATCAAGTTTTCCCAGTCAGGGAGGAACATTTGAAGAACTTACAAGAGAGGCTGTTAAAAGGAGAAGAAATAATATCTAAAATCAAGGTTGTTAGTGAAGAAGTTATTGGAATATGGATTATACAAGCTTCAGGACACAAGCACTTGTTGGAATAATTACTGAGTCAGAATGCACCCAAAGTGAAAGAGATCGAGTCCTAATTGTCAAAGCATGAAATGGCAATGCGTGTGATGGAGCCAGCTGAATATCGAGTCATCAGTGAAGAATCCCAAGCATGGAGTGTTTTCATCAAGACACCAACTGGTCCCACTTAAATTTTTCTTATTCACAAACTGAGAATTACGTAACATTTTGTAGTTGTTCCTTTTCTAGTAAATACACTAAAAGATGAAATTTTGTAAATAAAGAGTCAAGAAATCCCAAGAGGTTGGGAAAATTTAAGAGCCAATTTGTAATTTGTATGCATAGGGGTAAAGTAGATGAAAGAAGGAATTTTCACTAGCATAGTTGATGAAGCTTATTGTAAGAAGAACTATTTTCTTTTATAATGAAGAAGATGGAATTTTGCTGGAGAGAGTATTGCACAAGTCTCAAAGCATCATGTGTAAAGTTGAATGGAGAACTATTTCTTGTTTAGCACTATATATAATATGTGAGATCGTTCCTAACCCTCTGAACTATTTTTGAGTTATGACTGATTTTATGTTATGCGATGAATCTTATGCAATAATGAATGATGAATGTTTTAACATCACGAAGCTATCTCTGTGTTAAATTTCTACTTTATGTCTGTATCCTGGATTTATTAGTTATCTGTAGAGTTCTTTATGCAAACAATACAGTACATCATTCATCCTTATTTAATATCAATCTTTCTCCATGGGGATAGGATAGAGTAGATTTAGATTAGTTGTTCTATTATTTGCATTTAATATCCACTTACATTTCATACATAAAAGATAAAATACATAAACGGTGGATCAAGACGTAACCGGTGAAAGATATTTAAGAGTACACTTTAACTCTACGGTAGTCGGACCGCAAACTGGACAGATTCCCCATACCAAACAATAAACGATGTATTTGGGAACGGTTATTGGGGAGAACCCCTATTGTTGGTACCTGGGACTTTCCCAGGCATCAACAGCTCCATAATAGATGACTAGGAAAGTAGGTTGGTAAAAGAAAACCTTGCTCATGATATTGATGGTGGCATCCCCAACCACTATTGGATCATTAAAACATGATGGGATCATTGATGGAGGAAATTCTGGCCACATGGAATCATAATCGAAGTTCAATCTCATAGGCTAAAGAAAATATTGTGGCATTAGATTCGGTCATCACCCACATAGATGTCATGGCCATCTAGAAATGATTATCCATGGGACTTGACTCCTTGTGTGATGGGGTTAGCGGTAGTGTCTCTAGGGATCCATCTGCTTCAATGAATGTTTCCCTACCTCCTATCATGCATCCTACATCTATGGTGCCTCTTCCATTTTCGACCACCATTACCCAGCTTTCCAAACGAGTTCATGAATCTTATGCTTCTCTGAGAATAACGGATCCCCTCCCGGTGAAGCCAAGTGTACCATCTTCAAATGACGAACTATTTGGGCCTTGTCCTATCATTGAGGAAACACAGGACACAAAGGACTCGGATGTCACTACCAGTGATGCCAACCCATGAGCTTGTTTTTGTTTTGTTTCTCTCTATATCGCTTCCTTTTGTTTACTTCTAAGTTTATGTTGGTTTTTAGTTTTCAAGGTCTCTTAATAAACATTCCTGCATGGTAATTTTGTATGTATCCCCCCATATATCACATGGGTTATTGTGGCTCTTTTGAATATCTATGTAATTTTGTTTAAACATTACCTAGGAAAAAAGCTCCATTTGATGTATGGTTTTTATGCTCTTTACACTATTACTATAGAATTTTGTGCTTTTGACAAATTGGGGTAGTTGTTAGACCACCCCTCTCCCTTGACCAGAATTCTCCATATTCTGTACTTTTTGTATAGTTGACTAATACCAATGCAGACTTACAAAAAAAAATATGAAGTTTAAAGATCTAATATATCTAAATATATTATTTATGTTAATAAACTTAAAGTTTAAGATCCAAAATACGTAAATAGCTTGATTTGGGTATTTTAAATTTATTTAATGATCCAATAACAATTATTTATGTTAAACATGATCCGACATCAAGATGACTAAATGCATTTATTGTTCATTTATTTTAATAGATTGTTTAATAAGAATTTTCCGAAAGTCGTAATCAGTAAATAAGATATAAGCTTCAACTGGAGACATAGATTTACCATAAACATTCGTGGCAAAGAGAAAAAAAAATATCTTACAAGAATCCCAAGAGAAAAGGAAAATTAAAGCTATTTCTAATATAATCCTATGAGACAAAGACTTTTCTGATTTCCCCATTCCGCATTGACGAAAGCAAATGTCGAAAATATAGAAAGTTTTATTACGAACTTGTAGATTTTGATTTCCGTGTTTCGCGGTGTTGCTTCCTGGAATAGATCTTCATTTCGAATCATCAAAATAGGGACACCCATTGAATAGCTTGTCTGGCCCTTCATCACTTAGGGTAATTATCAAGTTGTAAGTTGTTGTTTTGTGTTTTTTGGATAAATTTATTCAAGAAACCTATTTTTTGGATTTTTTGGATTTCGAAACCTTGGTTATATATTTTCAAACCTTTTTAATGGAGTTTTCGATTCCCCGGTTTCCGTTTTTGGAAGTGGAAATCCCTTTTTTGGAGGTATGTTGAAGTCTGCATTTCGATTTCCGATTTCCAACATATCGGATTCCAAAAATGCTATGTTTTACATTAAGGAACACCCTATGTTCTGATTTTTTATTCCCCAATCTCCGATTTTTGGCATTTCAGATCTCGAAAGTTTTATCTTTTCAAATAAAGAAATGTCAAAGTTCCTATTTTAGATATCCAACCTTCGGGTATCAGAAACCAGAAAATTTCAGTTTTGTTAAAGTTGTTTTGTGTTCATTCTTTATTTTGTCTGTTCGTCTTATTTCCGCGTAACTTATTCCTTTGTTAAGTCCATCCTTATTTTAAACTGACTCTACGTTATTTTTTATCAGCGTGCCTCTAAATTTGGTGGAAATTTTGGCCTATAAATTGGTACGACTTGTGCAGACTGATGTTAGCCTACATATTTGTATGTTAAGAAATGAAACCCCTTTTACCTATGTCTTTTTCAATCATCCAAACTTGTTTTCATGCCGTATATCGACCTGGTCAAGTAGGCAGTTGATGATGCAAGCCCTAAACAATGGTTTTTCACTGACCAATACTAGAGAAGGACAATGAAAGACATATCAGGAAAGCTTTCTATTTTTGGAAAGATTGTAATATTTTTCAATTGAATAAAATAACACTATTACTCATGTTATGTTCTACAATTTTGAGTTATTCCTCTATATTTGTGGTACACTGGTGATAGGTTGCTGATGTATTAAATGTGTTGATTTATATATTTATTTTTCATTACAAGCTTGACATATGAAATGTACATTGAAAAAATGTATTTATTCAATTTACATACTCTTTTACTATAACTGATGAATGGTTATCGATTCCTAATACTAATTTGTCAATTTGTATCACTTCATAGGATAGTTTTGTATTCATATAATAGTTTGGATAAAGCATTGCAATTTCATTGTTGATTTTTATTTAAATTTCATTTAAGAAAATAAGAGTTGATCTAAAATTTATATATGTTGAGTAATTATTTCCTTATATAAAATAATTGTCCTACCTAAAAACTTTCACAATGAATGTCCGAGTTTCCTGAGACAGTTTAGTCTAGAACGGAATTATTTCAAAATTTCTTGGATGTTTCTTGAAACAAACGCATATCTCTTACATCAACAAGTGATCAACTAAAAACAGAACATCTATAGAGAAAACAATGAGAAGCTTCAACCACAATTTGGGTTTAAATACTTTGAAGCAAGTAAGTTATCTTCTTGTTTCCTACATTGGACAACTGGATTGTCTTGCATTCAAGAGTATCTGGAAAAAGAGAAAGATGGAGAAATGTGAAGGACTGAAAGAAATGTAACTCTTGATATTGTAGTGAATGTAAGCCCTTGTCTATCAGTGGTTCCAATATCTATTGTAACATTTTATAGGTTCATACGGTGGGCTTTATGACTTGTTAAACCCCATGCCATATGAAGTGGTAGTTTCCTACGGGATCCCCTTGTTATAGGAGATATTGGAACATAAGTAGGATTAGAAGCACCCCATAAGAGTCCTTTGTAATAGAGGAATTCGACAACAACAAAATATGGTAAGCTAGGAGGTTGTTTCAACATGTGTTTGTTGTGGCATATTAAGGTGTTTCAACATGTGTTTGTTGTGCAGTGCAACAGAGCTATTGGCGGGATACAAGTGGATAGAATGTTGAAAAGAACAGTTTTCCACATCGGAAAGGGACGAGGTTGTTCTTGTCATTAGGAGTGCCAAGTATTCAATAGTTGGTCTTCCATTCCAAAGGTTAAGCAAGAGTTTTCTAAATGCAGTTTGAGAAGGGCTATTTCCTTGTTGTCGAAAATTCATTTTCAGCGTGATAAAAGTATCGAATGTACGCTAGAGAGCCGTTCCAACGGATGAGCCTACATACATGGGGATGTCCTTTACAGGAGACAATTATCCAAAGTCACCAACAAGGAGTATGGAACAACCACCAAATGGGATTGTATAATTCGAGGGGAAAGATTGACGTAAGCGTGGATCGATTTGAGTTAACATTTTTGGTCCAATAAAGCTCATTTCATCTATGAGAATATAGTGAATATGGTGGAGTTCTTGTTGAATTTTTGAAAGGGATTGGCCTTCAAGCCTGGTGCATTTCACCAATGGGTATTCGAATAAAATATTGTATTGTAGATGCATGTATGTTAAAAGCAATAACACCAGTTGGAGCAAGGAGAAGAAGTGGGCAGGAACTTTGTTCAGATGCAGTTTGCAGTGTAGATTTCAAGAAAGATATGAGGTCATATTTCCCAGTGCCTGCAGTACCTTGAATCACCATTTTGAGTGGTTGAGTCATTGTAGTGTTTCTAAAATGGGAAATGACAATATCAAAGGATATGTGTTGTGTGGGAGAATAAGAATCAGGCAAATTGGACAATGATAGGGTTTCTTCCTGTAGTTGGGTGGATAAGCGATTGAGGTCAATGAATGATGTTGTTGTTTCATGCAAGTGGTTGGTTATATTGTTATGTGTCCAATTGTGATTTTTGTCAAAATCATGATGTCCAAGCATTTCAAGGTCATCAATTTGGATGTTGTTTCCTGGTCGCATTTAAGAGAGAAGTTCCCAGTCATCCATGGTATGGGACAACGGAAAGGTAATAGCCTTAGAGTTTAAATCATCGGATAGAGGTGTAGAAGGTTCTTCTTGTGCACGTTCAACATGCCACACAACATATGTTCCTTTAATGTGATGCCAATGAGAAATAATTTCAGAATTTGTTGTTCCAATATCCTTAGGGATGGAAAAAAAGTTTGTATAGAAGAAGTTAGCTCCAACAAAACGGTTCAAAAGATGAAGAATCAAAAGGAGGAATGGAAATGAATTGTGGATAGACTCTAACAATCTTGTGACACAAGTTTTGTTTCCATGGAATTCTTTTCTTATTAGGAGAGAAAGACCAAGAACGAATAGCTTCAATTAAGGTTAGATGTTCAAGACCAAGGGGTATTTGCATGTATACAAATATGAATGGGGAGGTTGTAGGGGTGTTATTAGTGTCATTAGAAACACAGTAGAAGACACTTTGACTGACATTTAGGGAAAATAAGTGACGGCTACAAAGTACAAGAGAAAGATTTTGGAGCATGTGACATGTCTCTTGTGCACTAATGTCTTGTTCTGCAACTATTTGTGCAAGAAATTTTTTGATTGGCTAAAGAATGGGTCTGTCACTTGGTGCTTCATGTGCAAGGCGAGAGAGAATTGCATGGTAGCTTTCTGATTTTGGCTCTACTTTTGATGCATTCTTTGAAATGTATTTGAGGACAGCATGTCTAGAAAGAACGGGTTGGAAATCAACATTATCCTGCCATATTGAAAGCATGGTAGGGTTGTGAATATTTAGAAGGGAATAATTTCTTGCAGGATTGTATGTTTTATGGCCATTTGGATCAATGAATAATGAAGAAGTAGCTTGTAGGTCATATGGAAAACCATAGCAAGATTGAACAATTGTTCCTTTTTTGTGAAGACAAGTTGATTATGAACATCTTGTCTACCTTTGAACAAAATTTACAAGTTCTTCATAGTCAATTGAGTAGTTTGACGCAAATATGGATGGTGATGCAAGACTGCATGGATCATTTGTAGTAGAATGGTGTAACACGGATGTTGAAAAGTGGGAATTACAAGGATTCCAAGCTGTAACATATGTGTCAATAAAAAAATTGCAGCTCCAACTGCAAGAACATCTTCTTGTTCTAAGGTGTCCATATTTGGTGCATCTACCAACCAAATAAAATAATGAATGTGTGTGGATCCTCTATGCTTCCATTCATACCTACATGGGAGGAAAAGGAACATATTAGAAATGAATTGTATAAAGTTATAAATCAAAAGAGAAGAATAAGAAGGAAGAGATGGTAGAATACCTGAACCAAGAATCCGTTATATGAAAACCTTTTTCAAGCACCTCTTGAAGGAATGTTTTGAATCTATTTTGCATGTATTGTGATTTAATATGTGGATTTGATATGATGTTGTGAACCTTCCATTGGTAGTCTTGAGCTAAACTGGTAGGACATCGACTGGGCATTGCAGCATGCAGATCTACCCATTTTGTGTCAGTTGCACTAAGGGTAAAGAAGAACATTAGTGTACCTTTTTCATTGATCATATTTGTCAGTTCAGATCTACTTTCATTCCAATATGAGTGTGTTCCACGTAATGAAGACCCAAATATTGTGACCCGCTAACCAATTTTCTGATTAGGCATGTCTTGCAATTGGTTAACAAGCTCAAGTATTGTCAGAGGTAGTGTATCTTCAAGATTAATTTTAACAAAAACAGAGGCAGTAGAATTACTCCGATGATGCATAATAAGATTGTATATGTAGTACCGGAACTGAGGATGTTGGCCAAATCTATTGTCATGATAGTGAATTAGGTGAAGTGCATATTCGTGCATATCAACCTAATGAATGCATGTTTGTTTAAGCATTGTTGCACCTATGGGGAACAAAGTTGGAAAAACCATGGAAAGAAGTCCTTCTGTGTTGTACGGATTGATAGTAGAAATTCTTATAGGGGGGGAATCAATGGAAGGTGGTAGTGGGATATTTGGTATGTGTAACAACTGTCTAATTTCTTCAACCTTAGTTATAGCATTAGTTTGTGTTGAAATAAAAGAGGAGGATTCTAATTCATAGGGTTCAAATGAATTTGGTGGTTGAAATGTAGAGGACAAAATTTCTTGATGAGATAATGTAGCATTGCTATTAACATGCAGAGTACAAAGTGAAATGTTTGTTGAAACAAGAGGAAAAGAAGCTAACGTAGTTGGGTTGACTTGTAGATCCTTGTAGTATGGATTATTTACCATTTTGTATTGAAGGGCAGTAAGAACACATGTTCAACTAACAAACAGTTCATATGGATTGTTTGTAGAGTTGCATTTGCGAACAACAAGGATGTCAAGTTCTGATATTAAATGGGGTAGGTATTTGGAAATATTGGAAATTTATTGGGGGAAGAAAATAGTATGTCCAGAATATTTATATTGACCACCATGAGCATGTGTAACTTGTAAGATTGGGTTAGCATGACTAATGAGCATTTATTCAACTTGTGTAAGTTCTGCAAGGACAGGTGGTTGGATGCCTAGGTACATATTGTTTTCCAATGAAAAGCAATGGCATTTTCATTCTAGAATACAACAATAACAAGTGTATGCATCATGGAACCTTTTTGTTACAATACCAGGGTAACATTCTTTGCAAATGGAGCAGACATGCATATCAGCTAGTTGCTCCATTGTTTTTACAAAATTGTTGATGTGCATCATTGAAGTGGGTGTTCGATGGATTTAGCATAGGTGATGGAAGTGAAGCTCTGTCGGAAGGTTCGACAAGAGAAATTGAAGAATACATATCCACAAGTAGATGAGCAACTCTGTAAAGAAGATGTTGTTTCTTGTTGTTTTTATCTCTGTTTTGTGCATATACAACTCTTCTTCGTGCATTGGCTTGTTCATTGTCACGATTTGGCATAGTTCCTACAAGAAAACCATAAAGTTGTTAAATACTTAGAAGCTTTGATTGCTGGTAGTGACACATTTTCTATATGTATTAACTACAAAGTATATCAATATAAAGCAGAAGATAAAAGAAAATGTTAACTGATTGCATATTGGGAACTAAGAATGTACCTTAAAATAATATATATATATAAGAACAAAGTGTAGTATGAAAAAGGATCTATGAAAAAAAATTATTGTTCTGTACAAAAGAATGCAAACTTGTGCTAAGAAACAAGAGAAGAAAGTTGTTTATTTAATAAATAAACACAATAGAAAATTAGTATTGTATTCAAAAGTTACCATGTATGTTGCATCAACAATTTCGGTAAAAAACGTTAAGTGATAGATTGTATAGTGGAAGTATGAGACTGCAAAATAGAAATGCTATAAGGGAGTTTAAAAAAAATCCCTGCTATGTTGAACTATGAAATAAGCACTTAAAATAGACAATTGAAAGAATTCATCACAGACAATAAAGAATATGCTTGTGTATCATGTCGCAAAAGCCTATATATTTGTGTATCCATCTGAAATTGTCGATTATGTGTTTTCAACCGTGACAATTACAACTTTTAGGCGTGCAATTTCACAGAAGGTCTTTGTTCTAACTTAAAGAGTAAGAAGTAATTGTTTGTTGCAAATCCTCTGGACTATTTCAACAATTGATGTTGAATCAGTTGAGAGAAGACACAGTTATTTTGAAGAGATGCCCATGAGTTGGTTTGCAGCATCATCAAAAGCTATCACACCATGAAGGTATCCAGTGACATCTTCCAAGTCAACCTTTAGTATGTATCAGTAGTCACATTCAACAAACTCCCCATCACATTTACCACAATTCCAAATGTCTCCAACTTTGTGGGAAATATTTTTCATGAATTGTATACCATCAACAAAAATAAGGCATGAAAGGAAATGAAAGTCATCCATGTTAACATTTGTGATGGTTGTAATAAGAGAATATCAAACAAGTTTTTCACATGGTTGAAGAGTTTGTAGCTCATTGATGGTAATGATTTTACAAGGAGCATAATGAGAGGCATTGAATTTTCAGCTCAAAGATGGTGATGCTAAACAAAATCCATTGTCATTAAACCATTTATGGAGAATTGAAGTTTGTCCAATATTTGGGTTTATAAAAATAATAGTGTTGGAGATAGTGCCAACATTTTTTCCATTATGTAACACGGCCGCCTTTGATTGCTACAGCTAGAGGAGTAGGTAAACCGTGAAGGCTGACAACCTCGACTCCTTGAATTTGGAAATGCTCTCCCCAAAGTGTTATGTCAATACTATATCCTGAAATGTCATGGACTCCAATGGTCCGCCTAATAGTCTCAACAACATCCCATTTTTGTATTGTGGATGTAGGTGAAATTGAAATGACAATTCTAACAAGGTCAACCATGAAATTTACCGGTATAATTTGAATCTCCTTAATAGTTTTAAACTTAAAGCAATATAAAGGTATTAAGGGGTATACATCTAAGCATGGTTGGATGGTTGAGGAGGAACCTAGGAAAATCTCATTATGGATTTTCAAATGTTTGAAAATTGGATTGGATGCTTTGACTGTGCCATTTGATACTATGTACACTATTCCTATTTGTATTTGGTCATACAAAGAGAGTGTCAATTCATTGAATGCAGATATATGTATTTCATCGTGTGAAACATTGGTCAAATCCAAACACTTTTCCAGACCCTCATTGGTTTCCATATTCATGTATGTTTGTCTTGGCAGTAACTCAACCTTGAATGTTCCAAACCTTGCTAGAAGAGGAGTGATGTGAATGGGATAGTCGATGCATCCAAGAAAGAGTTTTCATTTATTGAGCTAGGGTTGACTGCAACATAGGAACTACTCTGTGAGGGAGAAGGTACATGTAATTGGTAAGGTGCGGGATCTCCAATAATTGTTGCATCCACTATGACAAATTCGAGTGCAAGGATAGTCCTATAAGAAGTCATATGTTAGAGTTCAATGGGAGAGAAAAACATTGGATGCATGAACAGTGTGAAATTGATTAAGTGAGAAAAAAAGAACAAGGAAATTAAATGTACGTTACATTATGTACATTGTTGCATGTACATTGGGTACCTTTGATTATAGTTCCTTCTTTTAGTTTTCCATTTTCTACAAGACCACTATATATAACTAGAAGCAAGAGCTCATGCTTGTAAAGGTCGTTTGAGATAAAAATTCAGAACCAAATAGATGATGAGTTTAGTGACTTCACTTGGTTTAATGAGGAGACTTGTACCAACGAGAAAAGGTTGATAGCACCATGTAGCAATAGTGAAATAGAATATTCAATTAGCATAGTCTCCATAATGTGATGGTTATTTTTTCCTGTGGAATGAAACACGGCATGAACAAAAAAAAAATTGCAATGTAACATATTCATGTGACCTAACTAAAATGCATATCTAAAAAAACATTAAAGCTCGGATTTTCACATGAGGAAACCGGAATTTGAAAAGCACGAAATGTTAGATGCGAACATGTAAATTGCGATTTCCGCATTCTACTTTCTAATTTATTCAAAGCGAAAAGCGAAAGTCGGCAATAAAGAAATTAAAAATATGGAATCCGACATTTCAGATTTCGGAAATCCTATGTTTTCCAATAAGGAACACCCTATGTTCCGATTTCTGATTCCCCGATTTTTTATTTCCTACATTTCAGAAATCATAATTCCTATGTTTTCCAATAAGGAACACCCTATGTTCTAATTTCCAACTCCCCAATTTTTTATTTTCGACATTTCGGATCTCGGAAGTTTTTCTTTTGAAATAAAGAAATGAAACCAGAAAACTTCTTATTTCTGATTTTCGATCTCCGGGGATGGAAAACCAGAAAAATTTGGTTTTGTTAAAGGTGTTTGGTGTTTCATGCTTTATTATGTATGTTCGTATTTTTTCCAGGTAACTTATTCCTCCGCTAAGTCCATCATTTTATTAAACTCGCTCTGTGCTCTTTTTTATCGGTCTACCTCTAAATTTGGCAGAGATTTTGGCCTCTAAATTGCTACGATTTGTGGAGACTGATGTTAGCCTGCATATTTGTATGTTAAGAAATGAAACATCTTTTACGTATGTATTTTTCAATCATCAAAACTTGGTTTCATGCCGTATATCGACGTGGTCAAGTGGGCAGTTGACGATGCAAGCTCTAAACAACGATTTTTCACTGACCAGTACTAGAGAAGGACAGCGAAAGACATATCACGAAAGCTTTGTAGTTTTTGAAAAATTGTAATGTTTTTCATTTGAATAAAATAACACTATTACCTATGAAGAGGAGCTGCGTTTGAAGGATTGAT
>LPNX010418084.1:337811-351860 GCA_001517045.1 Pseudotsuga menziesii | reverse complement strand
GTAAGTTTTAATGTGAGAAATGTTTTTGAAAAAGTCGGTTTTTGTTTTTTTTTTAATTTAATTAATTTTTTTTAATTTTTAATTAAGTTTTATTTAGTTTTTTTTTTTAAATTAATTCATTTGTATAGTTAAAACTTAATATTAAAGAAGAATTTACTAATTAATATTACTTTTAAATTTAATTATTGGTTAATTTAAGAGGACGTACTTTATTAATTTAAATTATTGGTTAATATAAAAATCATTTTTTATTTTAATTAGATTTTAAAATATCTAGGTTACTGTCATTATAGTTATTATAAATTTATTATTAGTTTATAATAACTATAATGATTTTAGTTAGTTTATTAGTTTTTTTGTTTTTTTTTAATATTTTATTATTAGTTTTATTTTAAAGTTTTAATTCTAGGTTTGAAAGTTTTTATTCAAGGTTTAAAGTCATTCTAGGTCCAAAATCATTATAGTTACTTTAAAATTATTATTAGTTTATTTTTAATTTCTTATTTTAATAAAACATTGGTTAGGCATTTTAAGATAATAGTTTTAGTAAAACCCTAACTTATTCAATTTTAAAGATTATGTCTTAAAAATTTAATGTGTTAAGATTTTTAAAAGTTTTATTAATAAGGTTTCAATAGATTTCAGGGATGTTGGGTGTAGATTAATTTATATTTATAATTATTAATTTGTGAGCACTTTTTAGTTTGTAAGGAGTGAAGGAGTGGTTTCCAAGAATCACTAATCTTGGCACCATCATCCCGGTTAAGGCAATTCTTGTTAAGGTTGATCTCGATCTTCTCCCTTATTTTCCTTTTGATTAGGTTGTCCTCTCTAGCAATGACCTCTGCATTTTTTAAACAAATGTGGTGATTAGTAATGTGCGCATGCTCGGCGAGGGCGTATTTCTTATGTTTGTCGTGTCTTAGGTCGGTGATGTGTTCTTTAAATATTGTCTCCATGGATCGCCCAGTTTCTCCTATGTATAACTTACTACAAGAACACAGAATGGAGTAGACCCCTTTGTATGCTCTAGGTTCAATTGGATTTTTGAGGAAGTCGACGATATTCCTCATGGTGTTGGGAGGGGTGAAGAAAACCTAGATCTTATGTCTTTTTAGGGTTTTGGCGAGTCTATCTATGGTTCCCTTTATGTAAGGGAGGAAGACCTTGTTCATCATAGGGTTATCGTTATTGTCCTTTGTCTTCTTCATTCTAGGTTCTTTAGAGGAGGCTACTATCTAGGCTAAATTGTCCTACACTATATCTGTATTCCTCAAAAACTTTTGCTAGATGATCAATCTCTTCTTTGATGTATTCGTTGTCTGAGATTCTCAATGCCCTAGTTACCAGGGTATGTATTACTCTGACTTTTTGAGGTGGGAAATTATGTGAGTTGGCATGTAGATATCTATCCGTGTGGGTTTTCTTCCTATATACTTGGTGTGAGATTGAACCATCTTCTTTTCTTTAGATAAGGACATCCAGAAAAGGTAGTTTATTGTTTTCTTCAATCTCCATTGTGAACTTAATGTTATCGTTTAGGTTGTTAAGGTGTTTAATAAATTGATCCAAGGTGTTTTGCCTGTGTGGCCATATTACATCTTTGTCATCGATGTATCGCTTCCATCTTTTAGGTTTGAGGGGGAATAGGTATAGGGCATGTTTCTCAAACATTTCCATGTAAATATTAGCCACTATTGGGGCAAGGGGGGAACCCATTTCTACACCTTCCACTTGTTCATAGAAATGTAAAGAAATGTAAAGAAAGTGGAATTTAAGCATACATCCACAAGTTTGGCAGTGTTTTCATCAGTTAGGTTTCTAATAGTTTCAATGGCCTCATTGACTGGAATTTTTGTATAAAGGGATACTATGTCAAAACTGGCCAGAATGTAAGAAGCATCCAAAGTCTCATTGCAAATTTCTTAGACCCAGCTAGTGGAATCTTTTACATAGGAAATAGTTTTTCCAACTAGAGGTTTGAGCAAATTAGCTAGGTATTTGGCTAGTTTGTAGGTGGGGGATATAATTGTGTTTACGATTGGGCGAAGAGGAACCCCATTCTTGTGAATTTTAGGAAGCCCATAGATTCGCAGGGCAGTTCCTTCCTTAGGAAGTAATTTCTTCTTCAATTCATCGTCTAGTTTGGAGTTGAGAATGGCATTGGAGACTACTTCATTTTTTAAAACTTACCATTGGAGAATGGTAAGTTTTTTTAGTTGAATCAACTTCATTTTGTTAAAAAAAAATTAAATAAATTATTATGCAAAAAAAAGGAATAATAAAGTTTTATATTGTTGAACATTTAAATCTGCCAAATTTTCATAAATATAAATAAAAAAATGTGTCAAAGTCCCACATTTCGTACTTTGGAAAGCAAAAAGCAGAAGAAGATTATTTTCCGAACAAAACACCAACATTTCTATCTCCGTGTTCACCAGTGCAGAAATCGAAAGTCATAAAAATGAAAAAATAAAAAAAAGGACAAAAAATTCTCTGCCTTCCGCATTACAGCAGAAAGCGGAATGCTAAAGGCAGAAGCGCCCAATGTTATACTGGACTTGCATCTTTAGGTTGAGTTCCTTACCTAAAACAAGTTCACCATAAAAACTAATACCTATCATTTTATTGACATAGCATGAGTATTACACCATTATGAAGCCACATAACCCATACAAGTCGCAGACCTTTGCAACAGAGCCGGAGTCAGAGTCAATTAAAATAGAGCAAGGGTGTTTCACCATCTCATCAACAACATTTTCATTTAGCCAAAAAAACTAATACCTATCATTTTTTTGAAAGAGCATGACATAACCAATACAAGTCACAATCTTTTTGCAACAAAGAGTCACATTCAATTAAAACAAAGCAACGATGTTTCACCATCTCATAAGTAGACTCAATTAATATTCAAAACAATTAAGAAGACCTAAGGAATACCTGCAAATTTAACAAGGTGCAAAAACCTCTTTTGGAAACTCTCTAGTGTAAATGAAATGCAACAAAATCAATATAAGCAAGGCAAAGGAAAACAATAAGAAATAGTGGTTACCTGAAGGCATGTTTATATGTGCAAAGCAAAGGTGGTCTAGCAGCAAATGCGATAAATCGAGTATTGTAAGAAGATTTTGGAGATCGTCATAAGGCGAGAAAAAATGAAGATATAGGCCCATGTCTGAATCAAATGACAAAGTTTATTGCATTAATTGAGTGACAATGCATTGATGAAGCATTAATGTGGATGAAGGGACATGGGAAAAGTGTATTCCAGTGACTGAAACAATAGTGAAATGAAACCACGACCAAATTGACCCCACAAACTGAGAGCCTAAAGGCAGAAAATCCCTAGAGAAAATTAGTGGTTACCTGAAGGCCTATTTATATGTGCAAAGCAAAGGCAATGCAACAATAAATGCGATAAATCGAATATTGTAAGAAGATTTTGGAGATCGTCATAAGGTGAGAAAAAATGAATATATACACCATGTCTAAATCAAATGAAAATTTTCTTGTATTAATGGAGCAACAATGCATATATGAAGCATTAATGTGGACGAAGGGAAACGGGAAAAGTGTATTCCATGGACTGAAGCAATAGTGAAATGAAACCATGACGAAATTGACCCCACAAACTGAGAGCCTAAAGGTAAAGAAGCCCTCGAGAAAGTATTAGCCTAAACGTAGATAAAATGTTGGACTAAAACTTTCACAAAATCATGGAAAGGGCTATTTCAAATTGAGAGAAATGAACTGCAGTGAGGGACAATGAGACCCTGTAAAAACAAATTTTCCAGGACCAGTCATTCAGGAAAACAAATAGAACTATAGTGAAAACATGCAAGCCACCTGTTGCAAAAACACAGTAAACACCAACTGGGAAGAATGATCGACAACTGAAAAACAATCCATGAAGTGCATCAACCCATTCATGCGAACACAGGTCGTAACATAGAGGACACTTGTGGTCTGCGCGACAGAAGTTCCAGAATCAAGATTGCAAAATCAAGGACCCAACTAAAGTGCACTAAAAAAAACCAAAAATTGATCAACATACATGCATGAAAAAAAAGGTAAGGACAATCAATCAATCATGCGCGGCAACAACTGTAACATGAGGCCATTTGGTCAGCATAAGAATGTAACAGGCGTCCATTTGTTAAGCATGTGAATTATTTCCTTTGAGTGGACATGTTTGACAAGGAAACTGAGACACACACCTATCCAGTATTAATTCGCTAAGACGATGCGACACGTCTCGAAATGTTAATGGCTAGGGAGACGAGGAATCTTTTAAGATTGTGTCTCCATTATGAAAACTCCTACAACATATAATACATATAATGATTAAGAATTTTTAATCAATAAAACGTTTGCTTAATAATTGTATGTAATTACATGGTTTTTTAAAAATATTAAATCTATTTACATGTTTAATAAATAAATGAAAAATTTAATCATTACATTTTTTGTAATTATTCTTAATCATTTTGTATAATCACATATAACTTTTGTGTAATTATAAATAATTATTAAAAATATTTAATAAGTAAAAAGATATATTCTTAAACATGGTATGTAATTATATATAATAAATAAAAATGTAAATTACGAGTAAATAATTATATGTAAATTACTAGTATATACATGGCTTTTAATATTTGTATTGCCTTTTTATGTTCCCGACAGGGAATATATATGAATCGGTTAGGTGGAGTAATTCTAGAGGCAAATTTAAATTTTTTACTTTTCAAATGTTTTTACTATACTCTGGATTATTTTTATTTTTTGAAATATTTAAATTTTGATTTAACTTGAGTTTTATTGGTAGAGTGTATATGACGTCAACATGGGATATTGTGCCACAAGACCCAGCGGCATGATGACACAAGCACTAGTACATAGCAACCTTTTTCACCTTGGGATAGAATTAGTTTGAACATCCCAACATTATAAACTTCTTCTCTGCAACTCCTGACATCAACATCTTCTCTGCAGTAGATGAACCCGCTCTGACAACCCCTTTCAATGTACTTGCAGTGGATGGTAGTGGTGGCAATCTGCATGCAACAACCACTGAATGGTCATGGCAATCTACATGCAACTGACCTGTATCCATCATCTATTTCTTGAATAGTCATGGCAATATGCATGCAACTGACCTGTATCCATCCTCTATTTCTTGAATGGATGAATCTCTTAGTCCATTCCTCGTGGCTTCTGTAACATGTATGCATGGCCCTAAACTTGTTCGTCAGCCGGCCTTAATGGAAGACTACTAATAAATTCATCTCTATGTTCATATCAGTGACCAGCAGTGTCTGCTGAGAAGCAAATATCCTCCAGGTTCCACACTCTACTACAATCCTCCTCTATTTTTCTGACATGATACATTGATCACAAATAATGTGTATTTACATTAAATTAGTTTCAATGTTGTTAACAGGGTATGACATGAAGTTCATCCTCCCTAGTAAGCTAAATAAGCTCAGTAAAAACGCAGCAGAGAGACTAGAAAGGATTCCTTGAAGGATGGTATAAATTCAATTCCAATTTTTCATTTATTTCTCAAACAAATGGATATGAATGGTATGATTTTGGGTTATTGATTTGTATTTGCAGCTCTATGTTGTTGGTTGTGCCAGACATGTTGCTCATGGTGAGTATTTGATTTATATGGAAAAAAATAAATGAGATTTTATGGTTGTACCATATAAGTTTATATCTTTGTGTNATATATATATATATTTAAAATATTGTTTTGTTTACCAGGCTCTTAAAAGCTTCTCTTTACCTAAAAAATTATCAAATTTTAAAAATAATTATATTATAAGAAAAAGATAAAGATAAAACTCGTTGGCTTTAAATCCCTAAAAAAATCAAATCCAAAAAATAATTATGTCATAAGAAAAAGATAAAACTAGTTGGCTTTAAATCCCTTAAAAAAATCAAATCCAATTGAATACTGAATATTGAGAAAGCATGGACCATTGTTTATCTGTGTAATACTTAATTTGAACTAACAAAACCTCATAGTTTAATATGTTTAAATTTACACCAAAAGGTTCATAATGATGTGCTATGTTATAAGATATTGTAAACCAACGGGAAACTGAAATGAAAGCTATATGAATATCTTCAAGCCTGCCTCACCTATGCAGCACTCCATGGCTGTGGAAATGAATTACTCCTTTGAACAATTGATACATGAAACTCTATACATGGAATTACCATTTTAAGAATTGGATAGACTCTTGTTTTGTGCATAGTTTGTGAATCAATAGCATTCTGACTGACCATTCTCACTACAGTAGTTATAAATTATTTGTTGTGTCCAAATGGACAGAGATAGCGTCTGGGTGAACAAATCTGTTGAAGAAGCCGTAGACCCTTGAAATCAGTTTGAAATGGTTGTTAACTCATCATCCATGTTAGTTCAATAATGTCTTGAAATTTAGATCTAGTTCTTATTAGTTAAAATATGAATTTGGTGTTCAGAGACTACATTAATTGTTTTTTGAACTGAGATTGAAATATGAAATACCCCTGTAATAGGATATCAATATTTACTTATCAAATATATTATAAAAAAATCTTCTATTAGTAATACCTACATGATTACATCGAATAGGACAATTCTGAGGCCATGGCATAAATTCCATAAAGTTATTTGGTATTTAATGCAATGAATTGAATTGAATTCATGGCACAAAATAAGAAGAGCGGACGTGACCGATAAGATTTCCGTAGATATTACAAAACAATCCACTTCTTTGCTTTCATAGAATTTCCAATCAAGAATCTCGATCATCTATTTTGACATTGACGTCTACTTCAATGTTCTTAAATATCACTAACAATGTCAGCTAGGACATCTGCAACTTAGAGGTGAATTCATGGGTAAACGCTACCCTACAGCTGTAATGACAACTAAGGTCTCTTTGATTTTTATTGATAGCAATTATTAAACTGTCATCCAAATTGATAATACAATGACAGCTAAGGTCTAACTTATAAGGTCTTTTTAATTTTTTTGGTAATGATTATTAAACTATTTGGTAGCTTTAATGAATCACCAAACAATTAAAACCGATTCTACATTCATATTTGAAGATCTAAATGTGCTCTGAAATGCAAAATAAAGTAAGTGCTGCCAAAAACAAATGCAGGAGTGCTAAATGTGCACCAAAAGCCATTGTAGAAGAGGTGCATATTTAAGAGCATCTTATATAATTTAAGCACAATTAATATAGGTTGTTGTTTATACCAGACTTTAAGGAGAAAAGAAGACCTGGTGTATGTCCTGTAGATCTCCAAAACAGAGTGTGAAAAAAACACTCACCAAACCAGTCCACGCTATTCTCCAACTCCACGGATTGATTCGCAGCTACAGTTTCTACTCTACAAACAATGAAGAGCATAGTCTTCGACAATAACTCAACATGTATTCTCACCTTCTTTATTAGATAATGAGCTCTTTATTGGGATCCAAAGTATTTTTATGATGGGATTAGTTCTTTTTCTGCTCTATTGATGATTTCATGCCATAACTACACTGAAGAAAGTGGCGTGTTTGATCAAGTAAGAGCAGAGAGGAAAGCCTAAATTATTCCCTATCAGGCTTTCTAAGGTAAGGTTTTGGCCTCATTCTCATAAATTGCAAAAAGTATTATATCAGAGAGAATTTTTTGCTTATAAGTTAACTAGAGTATGGGGCGGTGCCGTATAAAATGAATAAATTGACTATCCATAATCAAACCAACAGTAACATCCAATTTGAATAGTAGTAACCTTGCTCTGCTGATATAAGCTTTCAAGCATTAATAAAAGTCTGATTATCCCTCATTAACTCTCCCTTGTCATTCACTTTCAGCTGTTGGACCTCCACTTATAGGAATTGTTTTGGCATCCTATAGTTTTTCACTACTGATTCTACATTTAGTCTAATTGACCCACCTTTTGGTCATTTGTGGATATTCTCAGTCCATGGTAGACAGCGAGGATTAGAAGTGCACAACTCATAGGAATGATATGTTATTAGAGCACACCTCTCTTAAACGAAGGTAGATTGTGTTGTCAACAATACAATCCACTTGGAATTCCCACTCCATGATCGACGGTGAGGATGAAAATGCACAATTCATAGTAATGCTCTGGAATTAACAACCCTTAAATGAAGGTAGATGGAGATTGCACACCATTCCATATGTATTATTTGTTAAAACTGTCTACAAAATACATACATACAGGCATCATTTCTTGCTTTGAATAATGGGGAGTTCGGCCTTTCGATTAAACTCATCAACATTTCCCTACATTTTGGATTACCTTTGCTATTTATCATTGGGTAGTTATGGCATTTTCCAAACTGGGATTCTTCCAATTCACTACAGGTAACATTTTGTTTGGTTTTTTACTTGAAATATTACCTGTATTATATCAAGTAATATTGCAAAAAGTATTATATAATAGATAATTTTTTGCTTATAAGGTAACTAAAGTATGGGGCGATGCAGTATAAAATGAATAAATTGATTGTCCACAATCAAACCAAACCAGCAGCAACATCCAATTTGAATAGTAGTAACCTTCATCTGCCAATATAAGTTTTCAAGCATTAATAGAACTCTGATTATCCCTCATTAACTCTCCCTTGTCATTCACTTTCAGCTGTTGGACCTCCACTTATAGGAATTGTTTTGGCATCCTGTAGTTTTTCACTACTGGTTCTACATTTAGTCCAATTGACCCACTTTTTGGTCATTTGCGGACATTAATAATAGTATCGTATATTTTCTGGAGAGAACTTAAACAACTTGGACCGTTCCAGGATGTGCAGGGACACTCTCCTCGTCATAGAGGGGACTGATTTCTTGTGGCTCGATATCTGTTCTTTTTATTCAGCTTTTATATGATGTTTAAGATTTGTTATGAGCGGATGTTATTGATTTGTATTATGTTTCTACAGTTATCTATATAATACACCGCATCAAAATGGCCAGTTGCCAGTTGACAGAGCCTTGAAAAGACAATTTTGTGTTTCAAATTATCATCTGAATATATGCTCCAGCATATATGACAGTTTATAATTTTAATTTCCCTTGGGTTAGTAAAATTACATTTTCCATGATAAAAAAAATAAAAATTGAAGTTTATATATGAATTTTATATAAAAATTGAATAAACTTGCAAAAATTTACAAATAAAACAAAATAGTACCATTTTATTTAAATTATTTTCTTTTATTTTTTATTTTTATTTGAGCGAATTATAAGCACAAGCCGACTATAAACACTAAAGAAGTTACACACCCCCTTTATTGGGCTGTAGAATGCGCCTCTAGACGCAATTAATTTATCATATGTCTTTACTACATCAATATATTCTTCATATAATCTTAGAAATTTTTACTCACTTGTATCCTTGATTGCTTGAAATAGTTTTATGTTGGCAATTTTTTCACTGGATTAAATAATTGGGTGTTCATATACCTCTCTTTAGGAGGCATAATCATCTTGCTGAAATCTGTCATTGAGAGTATTTAGGTGTACTAAATTTCTCTATCTATGATTCCCTCTTTATCACTCTTTATCAGAAAGTGAATATTTCAATTCTTCTAGGAAGAAAATATATATAGAAATAAGTGCTTTTTTCACTAAATAATGAATACTACTGTCTTCCCAATATTCTTCATACCTGAGTGAGCAATTACCAAGATATAACGCTGCTCTATACAAAAATTACCAGGATATAACGCTGCTCAATACAAAAATATTCGGCAAGGTAAATATACCCCGTATACTATCTAGAAATATATAAAATAAAGGTTGTGAATTAAGCAATTTGCATCTGCCATCCACCTGAAGTAAGTAATTACATAATTTGCATCTGGTTATAATATCGGCAAAGACTTGATTTTAATAATTTTAATTTGTAATCATATGTGTGATTTCAGCATCAAAAGTGTTTCGTCATGGGAGAGGGCGAAGGCTCCACAACCAAGGAGGTATTACTGCACAACAGCCAGAGAGGTAAGAGAGGTATTACTGCACAAGAAATCCAATGGTTTTAATAATTTTAATTTGTAATCATGATGTGTGATTTGAGCATCAAATGCTTTTTCGTCATGGGAGAGGGCGAAGGCTCCACAACTCATGAGGTATTACTGCACAACAACCAGAGAGGTATTACTGCACAAAAAATCCAAGAAAGCGATGATGCATGACATCTATAAATTCTAATTGTCTACCTCCATTAATTTATGGTTTTATTGGTTTTAGTTTGAATTTTTATGTACTTAAATAAAACGTTGTTTTCAGGATGTTGTTAAATTTTTCTAAAACTGTCAACCACCGTGAACAGCTAGTTATCTCAAAAAGATTTTTATTTGTGTGTGCAAAGAGGCATCCATTACATATCTTGAGATTCTGTAATACCTGTATATTATCAAGCATTTCCTCCTTATTCCATGCCCCTTTCAAATTACTCAAACTTAATATTTGATTTCCTGTTGAAAACCTTAATCTTTTTTATCGCTAGTTCACCATCTTATGGCACTGACCGCACCTTGAGGCAATTACCACTGGTTGCTCTCGTTATGCCCAAATATGTTTACTGGTGAATTAAAGTATGTAACTCCTATTAATTCATTGTAAGTATACAAACTTAAAAACATAAAAATGAAGTTGAAATATTATAATGCATGCGACATAACAATTTAGTGTTTATCTTAATGGAGTATCAATTTGTTTTTTATTTAACAATTTATGTTTTTTTTATGGATTATATTTCAAAAATAATTTAGGTTTTGTTAGGGTATCAATTTGTTTGTCTTAGATTAATTAAGTTTTATTATAACTGTGGTTTCCGATAGGTATATATCAATCAATTTGTAATCAATTTGTTAGACTTATATTAATAAAATTATTATATATAAAATAAAATTTATAATAAATAATAATTGTTTTAAAAAAATGAAATAAAATATTTTACTTTTTTCTCAATTTCTATTGATCCTAAATTGTGATTTGTCAAATATAACCTGTTTTGAATTATATTTGTAAAATATAAATTAATTTTTAAAAAAAAAATTCAAGAAAATCTCCTCATACCACGGTACATTAATTATTGATGTAAACATTAATGCATTTGATTATTAATGTGAATGTTAATGCATTTCATTATGATAGCATGCCTTGGAAACAATGCGGAGCTATATTGAAACTACTTGTTTTTCCATCGCTACACTTGTCACCCATTCCCTGAATCTTTGTCTCACGACTTTGGTTTTTGGTTTTTGAGCACTTCTCAAAAATTTAAATCAATAAACAAACTATTACTAGCATGCTAAACTACCTTTAAATCACTAAATAGTTATTGTTCTTCACTTTTCATATCATCTCGTCATTCCACTAAATTGTGCTCGTCCTTGACTATTTATATGATTTTATGATTAAGCACTTTCGGTTTATATGAATATGCGGGTTATTCCTGTGACTCTTAGAAAAGATTAGTACTAAATCAGCAGTATTTCTACTTCACGATCATGGTGGCATATGTGATGAAAGTCTAAGATTTATCCATTAATTGTCCTTAACTCTAACCAAATTCCTGGTGGCTACAACTTTCTACAAAAAAGGAGATGACAATGTCGGGAACATTGCCACCACATGGCTCTTGTTTTTTAATAGAATCATTTGAATATAATAGCTTACTCATAATAATTTAAAGCATTAGTTATATTTGGTATCTTTGATTTATTATGTTATATTTGTTATAATTAAAGTACCAGTTCGTTATGTTCAGTATGTTATATTTGTTATAATAAAATGTTTATATTAAGTTTTTTTTAATTGTATTTAATACTGGTAAATTATTAATAATTGTTAAGTGTAGTTTAATTTATTATTATAAATTTACCATTATTGAAATTGTATATTTACATATAGTTGTATAACATAATATATTAAAAACGATCATTATAATTTTAAAAATTCAAAAAATTCAGTAATAATATTAATATTATAATTAATATTAACATAAAAGTTAACATTAATATTAAACTCAAACATAATTATAAAATTATTACACTTTCACTTCTACCATTTCACATAATATGGAAACATGTTGTTTTATCTAATAATATGACATAAGGTTATTATTAATGTGGCTATATTGCATGATTAAAATTTAATATTAATTTGTTTATGTTAATATTAAGTTGTTAACATTAATATTAATATTAACATTAACACTAATATTAATACTAGTATAGATCCATTTTAAACTCGGATCTATTAAGCATTGAGAGGGGTCAAATTTCTTGAGATGTACATTTTTATACCATTTGGATCCCTCTATGTACTTGATAGAGTTGGGTTTAAAATGGATTTATGCTAGTTAATTTTTTTATTTAAGTCAATATGTAATTTATATTTATATATTTTTTATTTTTTTTAAGTAGGCTAGCATAACATGACTAACATGACAAAATCTCCCTCATGCTGGGTTGGAGAGCACCTCGCTTCTCTCCATGCCATGACTAACGTGGCAAGATCTTCCCCATATTGGGTTGGAGAGCACCTCGCTTCTCCCCGTGCAATTAGGAGTAATATTAATGTTATCATCATCATCAATAAACATTAATATGAATGTTAACGTTAATATCAACTTTAACAATTTTATTAATGTATAATATTATCAATAAAGTGAATGCTTCTTAATACTAATATCAATATTAATATGAACTTTGTATTAAATTTAAACTTAACATTAATATTAGACATCAATAATAATATTAATATTAACATTTTTAATAACATATTAAAATTAATAATGTTAACATTATTAATAACATATTAATGCCAATGATAATATTAATATTAATATGAACATGAACATCACTGATACTATTAATAATAACATTAACATATTAATACTAGTTACATTAACACTAACATATTTTCATATCAACATTAATATTAACATTAGCATTGACATATTAATATTAGTAACATTAATACTAACATATGTTAATTAACATTGATATTAACATTAACATTAATAATTACATTAATGATATTACTATCAACATAAATGAGAGTCAACCTAACTGAAACTTGGCTAAACAAAGTCAACATATGATCAACATGGGGTCCTCACACAAAGGTGCACCTTTTAGATGCAATGCATGTTTTGAAAACACGTTCTTGTTGTAGAATTCAACAACGTGTACGCATTTATCAAACATAGGAATGGGAAAGTCTAAGGCAGCCAAGTGAAATACCACAAAGGCTAGGAGAACAAAATGCGTACATGCTTTAAAGAAGAAAAATGCGTATGTGTTTTGTAAAGCATGGTTTATTCCCCAAATCAAGCGCCTAATGCCCCTCCCCAACCCCTAATCATCCACACCCTAAACCCCTTTCCACACAACTCTCTCTCTCTCTCTCTCTCTCTCTCTCTCTCTCTCTCTCCCCCCTACTCCTCCATGAAGCCCTATATCCCTCAATCTAAATCTCTCTCTTTCTCTATCCCAAACACCCTCCTCCACCCTCCTCCTAGCCCTAATACCACCCCCACCCCTCTCTCTTTTCTCCAACCCCCTAAAAGGACCCCTCCTCTCTCTCTACCCCTAATACCCCCCCTCTTCCCCCTACTTTCCCTACCCTTAACCCATCTCTCTATTTGTGTCTCTCCTAATCCCCCTCCCCACTACCACTATCCACCCCTCATCTATCTCTCTCTCTAACCCAACCCCCAACTGCTCAAAATCCCATCTCTATATTATTGTCTCTCCTAATCCCCTCTCTTCCCCCTACTTTCCATACCCTTAACCCAACTCTTTATTTTTGTCTCTCCTAATCCCCCTCCCCACTACCACTAACCACCCTCCCCATCTCTCTCTCTCTCTCTCTAACCCAACCCCCCACTACTCACTTATAATGTCCATTCTCTCCAACTTCCCTACTCATCAACAAACACCTAATCCCCTGGACCTCTATCTCTTTCTCTACCCCAAACCCCCTCCTCCCCTCAACCCAAAATCACACC